>JAUELF010064499.1:0-16502 GCA_031471495.1 Clinocardium nuttallii
TCGTGATATGACGGAAACTTGTGCCAGGAACCACATAGGTATGTGAACTGGCTTTCGTGATATGACGGAAACTTGTGTTATAAAGCCAGGAAACACATAGGTATGTGAACTGGCTTTCGTGATATGACGGAAACTTGTGCCAGGAACCACATAGGTATGTGACCTGGCTTTCGTGATTTGACGGAAACTTGTGTTATAAAGCCAGGAACCACATAGGTATGTGAACTGGCTTTCGTGATATGACGGAAACTTGTGCCAGGAACCACATAGGTATGTGAACTGGCTTTCGTGATATGACGGAAACTTGTGCAAGGAACCACATAGGTATGTGAACTGGCTTTCGTGATATGACGGACAATTGTTGAAACAGCGTTAATCCATAACGAATTCTGAGGTGGACATGTTCGAAGCAGTTCGTATGCATTACGCTTATTTATCGTCCGAGTAGAGTTGGATTATATATGAACCGCTTTGCGAGAAAACCAACATTGACTCTGCGTAAAAGTTTCGACCCTGATCAGCCTAAGCATGCCGCGTAGGCTTACCCGGATGGACACTTTTCACCCCCTGTGCATCTTTAGTTTCAGGAATCATTACTCTATATATCTCTCTAGGGGGTGAGTCAATATTCATTAACGCGTACAAGTTATATATGCCCGTTTTGTGTATGATAGGGAGTGAGTCAAAACATTCATTAACGTGTAAAAGTTATATATGCCCGTTTTGTGTATGATAGGGAGTGAGTCAACATGCATTAACGTGTAAAAGTTATATATGCCCGTTTTGTGTATGATAGGGAGTGAGTCAACATTCATTAACGCGTACAAGTTATATATGCCCGTTTTTGTGTACGATAGGGAGTGAGTCACCCGAGAGCATTCACTATATGTAAATACACGTTTCGAAAGGAGAACATGCAAAAATACAGGAGACACCCTTTCACTTCAGAATAGTAGCCATTCGAATACTATTGAATTGGGTACTCAGTGAAACAATTTGTCTTTAGTTACCACAACATAGAGTACTCGTTCATTACACATAGGACGCACTGAAACATAATTTGTCTTTTTTTAAATTGTTTGCATTTCTATCGCATTTGGTAGATAGCTCCTGAAATATACACACATATCCACAGGTAAGAAGTGCCAACACTGGTTGTTGCAGAACTCGGATTGTTTTCATCTTTAGCTCCTAAAGTCGGATTACTTTTAACTGTCATTTCTATAGGTCTACTGTAAATCAGCCTATCGTGCGGCCTAGATCTGAGACAAACCTTGTGAGCTGTAACTGGTATATTGACTGTTTCACCAATAACGGACCATCTAAATCCGCAATCGATGCTCATTTCCACGACATGGTTTGTATATAAAACATTAACTCGCAATTGTCTACCGTTTAAAATGGCGCCAGGTAAAGGGACTCTGTAAAACGGAAGTTGTTGAAGATGCTTGTTTCCAACTGATAGCCTAAAGCTATTCCAATCCTCGTTCTTGGCGAGATCTCGTTTTGTCACATTTTCCACCGACTCCCAGGATGCCTCGTGCCAAGCTCGTTCGGCGACAGCGAGGAGTCTCGGAAACAACATACTATGCAGGCGTCGTTCTGTTCGTACCGTTTCACTCCATAAACATGCTTCAATTCCCTTTATGTGTATTCTATTTTCAAGTTTTGGGCATTGAAATTGCCTGCAGACATCGGTTCTGTTCAAAGATTTGCCAAACCTGGTGGTATCTATATTTTTGTAAATATCATGAGCATTAAACGAGAATACTTTATAAGTGTCCGAGAATCTCGTTGCCCAGTATAGGCCCCAATCTTCTGGATCCGGTTCTTGTGCATGGTCTAAATATAGATGCGGTGATGGAGACATGATTACGTCATAGCCCAAGTTAGAAAGTTCTACAGGTCTAGCGCCACGGCCATATTCATTAAACCAAGTTTGAGCTGTTATATCTCCTGGAAGAAAATCACTTATCGGCGTTGTTTTGTCATGTTCGTACAGTCCATCTTCCCATCTAATAGGCGTTATTGCATACTTTCCAAGTAAACGTATTGTCTTCCGGATAAACATCTTGTTAAGCATAGACATTGTACTGTTAGGATAAATATTTTGACAGGCACTGGATTTTATCCACTCAGCGAACACGACTTCATCACCACCTATATGAATTTGTTTTAATTCCTGAATTCCACGGTACATTTCGATAATGTCTCTTATAATCATATCTATAAACGTGTACGTCGATTCTAAACACGGATTAAGTGAAGACCTTCTCCATCTTTGCTCAAATTCTTTTACATCTTCTAGATCATCAAGATCGTCTACCCTATAATCGAGTCGCCTTTCACTGTTTGTAAATACACTATGTGAGTTAACAGAACGCCAAGCTGCTCTGGAATGACCAGGCATGTCGATTTCCAGAATAACAGTCACGTGGTTGTTTACAGCGTGTTGTAGTATATCTCTAAACTTCTTAACCGAGAGATATCCCGTACCGGATGTGTTTTGGAAAGGCCCCGAGCCGTGTGACGGTATCAAACACGGGCTGGGTGAATATTGGTCATGACATCGTTTTGAACCGATATCGGTGAGTTCTGGAATAGAAGGTATTTCAAGGCGCCAACCTTCATCATCAGTTACGTGTAAATGAAGTTTGTTGAGTTTATATCTCCCCATGACGTCTATGATAGGTTTGAGGCTGTTGCCATGGTAATTACGCGCCAAATCAATCATGAGTCCTCTGTGGTGATACCTTGGAATATCTGAAATCGTAAGAACGGGTAAGGTTCTTTCTCTTTTGCCATTAATTGTAAGCATTTGGACAAGTGTCTGCACTGCATAAAATGCACCGGCTTCAGATACAACTGTAATCGTCACACGTTCCGGTGTGTTTTGTACCTCGAGTGTGTATGCTTCCTTGTTTGATTTGAAAACGTCATTATTTTTTATTTTGAATTCAATCACTTTCTCGACTTTGTCAACATTAGTGCTTATCGTTAGGTTTAATTGTTTCGACAAGACTTGTGAAGATTTGGGAAACATCCCACTACGTTTAACTCTCCACTGTTCGTCAATGGTAACAAACCCTTCGAGTTCTGACATTTCCAATGGAGCAGGTATTATTCGAAAATGGTTCTTCTTTTCAATGGGGTTCTCGTTTCTGCGAAATCTTTCTTCTGGGGATAAAGGATTAAATGTGTCCCTCTCATCGGTCTTCCATTTGTTTGGTGAATCAAACGGACCCACATAGCTAAGTTCCTCTGACGCTGTTGATTGCATCACTCTTGGCGATGTTGATCTAGTAGAGCTAGCGATATACCAGTTTGGCATAAAATCAGATTTTGCGCTGCCGTGTAAGTACATACGGAGTGTACATGCAATGCTTCTGTTTGGCGGCAAAGTGAAATTTTTCAATGGTTTTAAATAGTACAGAAGTCCGTTAACGTGACCAACATGCATGTTGCACTCCGTATCTTCCATTTTGGCCCCATACATTATATTGAAGTATACTTTCCAATCCCCGCTAGTAATGTTACTGTCACCAGTGTTCACGAGTGTCAGCACTAAAGGTACATATTTCTCTGTATCTCTATTCGTGTTGTCAACCGGGTCTAATCTGATATCCATAAAGGTACTGATGTAGTCAAGTGTCGCTTGTGTACTGCAATCACAGACGACCACGTTGGTGAAGAGAAACAATAGAAGAACTGAAAATTAAGACAACATATGTTTATAAAAAATACTTTACAAAGTATTTGAAGTTTAATGAGATGGTATAGATCTACAGTTACAAAAAAAGGCTTTACATGCATGTGTAGCGTATACTTTGATTCATTATTGATTCTAAAACATCCGATATTAGGTGTGGTGTGCCTGTGTTTCGGTCCTAATGCCGATACAAACAAATCCTAATTCGCTTAACATAAATGACTAATCGTCTCAATTTAAATATGCGTGCTCAATTAGTTCGATGCATTATATTGCACTTCCTCAAAAACCGCTTGCCTTACCTTTTCCCTGATATGTATTTTAGAGACGCCATCTGTGAGAACATTCAAGAGAAAAAGTAATATTTGTAAGTATTGAATGTATTTAGAATTGGTTTATAACTTTATGGGGAAATGTGAAATTGCTCTTTTTGAGCAATGTTTCCTTTTTCCGCAATGTTTTCAAATATCCTTTTCGTCATCTTTTTATAACTAACTGTATCAAAGCGTTAATAAAGAAGTTACATACCCAGCATCGTTAAAATCACATCTTGCATTACTACACAAAACAAATTATAACTGTACCAAATAATGGTTAGATTTAAGATATCATTATCTCTGAAAAGGTGATGATATAGTCAGGACAAACTACCTAGACAATGGTGAAGTTGAATGCGTCTTACGCTTCATTTCGGTAACAGTCTTACAGCCATAATTAATACCCATTAAGGATGTTATACCTAATGTATTTAGAGTCGAATCCCTATATATATTTATGTCATACATATGCTGTGTGTAAGACCAACTTTGTAAGGCAATTCCCTGTCTAAAGCAACCTTTTTTTTTTAAATTTCTAAACTGCCCATTTGCTGCATAAAGCACCCTGTGATGAAAGCCAATATGTGAACAAAGTCCAGATTGTTCTATTCCAATAGGTGGTCTTTAAACACAGGTTGGGCTGTATATCAATTATGTATAACAATTAAAACACTCATACGTGTTTGTGCTGTTTTCTCATGTTAAGTTTATATGATCTTGTTATGCCGAAATGTGGTTCTGTATGGAACAAATAATAACTTAAGCCATTGTTTTAAGCGACGCTCATGGTAAAACAAACCTAGAAAAGTGTCGATTTAAACTGTGTTCCGGATAACCAAATAGCATATCTGCGATTTCCCACATACAGAGGCGTGCTGGTGCCTCTGTCGCAGACGACATTTGAAAACATTGTGGCAGAAGAAGAAATTGCTCATATATAGCGATTTCACCTTGCCAAGATCTTTTAATAACTTTATTAAACAATTGTTCTGTTTTTATATAGAAATTTCATATATTGCCTAGATCTTTTAAAAATCGTCTGCTACAGATTTTCTGTATGTGAAAAATGGGTAAAATACCATTTCTCTTATACCATATTGTTTGTTTTTCCTGATGCATATCGCTGTATAACTAGTATTCAGCAAATTTCAGGATTGTGCCATTGTATACAGATCAAGGCATACATTCCTACTATTTTCAGTCTAATGATTTATTCTACTCTATAACGAAACTTGATAGGTCAAACTGTAAACTCATTAACCATTTACCACATGAAACGGGTCTGCATCAGACAACTTTGAAAACATCTGGGTAAACTCCTAAAAATGTGTAAATACTGAAAATAGTTTGAGATTGCTCATTATTTTGCCACACTCATTTCCAAATTCGTCTGCTGCAGATCCTACATATTGGAAAGGGTTAAGAACATTATCTTCATTACTTGTCAGTTACAGCGGTATGTATCAAATACATATTTGAACGATGTAGGTATGCAATCTGTCTTTTTTGCGCGGTTGCATATTTTAGTAGTGTTTTGAACTATCATTGGTGCAATGGGCTGATGCAATGGGCTTGCGCATGCGCCGTGTTAATGGTCTTGATCGCGCATGCGCCGTATTTTACCGTCAGTTATCGGATATTTCCGTAGCAGTTCGTCACAAGACTGGTTCTCGTTTGAGTTTGCAATAGAAGATTAGTGAACCAGCCTATTTATATGCAAGTAGTTTTTTTCTAATTAAAATGTTAATTAAAACCATATTTTTTGTATAACAGGAAAATGGGTCTATTTTCATGAATGCGAAGTTTTTAAGAATATATTAAGGGAAAAAAAGGACGTGTATGCCCAGACAAATGTTTGCAATAATTGTGTGAGGTCGAGGTCAACACTTATTGGAAAAGGTATTTTTGTTTTCGTTTAACGTATTTAACTAAAAACATATTGTTATCATATATTTATATCATATACTTAAAAGCGGGTTTCGTGAGTTTCGAATCAAACAGTATTTCTTAAGATAAAATGCTGATTCACGCGCTAACATCGAATTGCTGCATATTTCAGCAACTCTTGTCAGATCTTTAGTTTGTTTAAATGTGTATGTCGTCAAAGAGATTCGATGTTTTCGAGGTTTACACCGCTTTCAACAATTCTCCAGTTATATCACGGCGTTTCCTGTGTAAGTCACCAATACTACTGGTCCATTTATCCTGACACCAGCCATTCATTCCATATGCTAACCCCGCAATCCAGAGCGCCAAGGAGGACAGCCATTACTACTCACTGCCTTTACGTAGGAAACGCTACCAGCAGTCGCAATCGAGGGTGCTACACAGCTCTGAACAGTCATACGATATAAATCTACAGGTCCTGGCGGTCCTTTTAACACAAAATTTGGCCTCGTAGACGGACGTTCTGGTACTTTTCCAGACTAGTCGAAATTGTCCGCTATCGAAAGCGAACACATGCAGATTAAGTGTGACATCGCACAAACCATGACCGCCACTTAACGCTGCCAGCAGTCGCATTCGAGGGTGCTACACAGCTCTGAGCAGAATACAATATCAATCTACAGGTGCCGGCGGTTCTTTTATCAACAAGTTTGGCCTCGTAGACGGATGTTCTGGCACTTTTCCAGACTTCTAGGAATTGTCCGCTATCGAAAATATGCCGATTTAGTGTGAAATCGCGCAAACCATGACCGTCATTTAACGCTGCCTGCAGTTGCATTTAAGGGTGCTACATAGCTCTGAATAATAAACAATACCAATATACAGGTCCCGGCGGTTCTTTTAACACCAAGTTTGGCCTCGTAGACGGACGTTCTGGCACTTTTCCAGACTAGTATACAAATTGTTCACAACAGCGCAATAGGCCCCGAAATACGTAATAACTCACACCGAAACCCCACTGCCTTTACGTAGGAAACGATGCCAGCAGTAGCATTCGAATGTGCTCTTAACAGTATAGAATATCAATATACAGGTCCCGGCGGTTCTCTTAACACCAAGTTTGGCCGTATAGTTCTGGCACTTTTCCAGACTACTCGAAATTGTCCGCTATCGAAAACGAACATGTGCAGAACCAGTGTGCAATCGCGCAAACCATGACCGCCACTTAACGCTGCATTTAGTCGCATTCGAGTTCTACACAGCTCTGAACGGTAAACAATATCAATATACAGGTCCCGGCGGTTCTTTTAACATCAAGTTTGGCCTCTACAGACTTTCATAAATGCGAAGAGAATATACCAAGGGGAAAAAAAGGACGCGCATGCGCAGACAAATGTTTACAATAATTTTGTGGAATCGAGGTCAACACGTTGAGAAAAGGTATTTACTAAAAACTATTGTTATCATATATTTAAATCATATATTTAAAAGCGGGTTTCGTGTTTTTCGAATCAAACAGTATTTCTTAAGCCATAACATGCTGATCGCCGCTCTCTTGTGTTATGTTCTTGAGCCACGGAAACCGACATTCGGTTGTATCGATATTAACTTTACAGCGTTCATTATCTAACCGTCTTGTATTGTATAGTCTTAATTAAGACTTAATATTTGCTTTTACATTAAATTAAATACAGATCAGGATCCAATTCCATCCGCATTATTTAGGACTAAGTAATACTTTAAAGCATTGTTTATTATTTTTGTTTCCCTAATAACAAATATTGTTAGTCAGAAAGTAACTGTTTATGTCAACTTATTCGTTTACTTCTATACATTTCACAATTCATGTTTCACAAAATACTCAGTTAACAAAAATGAAAAAAACAAATATGTTGTTATCTTTGTACAAAAGTTAATATCTGTTTATGGAACAGCAAACAATGTAAACAAATAATACTAAGTACATGCTTTGATACTGAATTCAGATACACATATACACAAATAAACTTTATTTATTAACATTTTCCCTTGGTTTAATCCCTTTTGTTTAGAAAACAATAGACAGAGTATTTAAATGACATTTGTAAAGATGTGCAAACATCATTTTCTCCGTCGTATAATAATAATGATTATACTAATAAATTCAAAATTGTATTGAAACATATTGATTCATTTAATTGCTATTGAGCAAAACATTAGTTTGGTATAGATTTGAAATACAAATTCACATGTATCATCAAAACTGTGCCGTCGTTATGAGATTAAATGTGACGAATTAGAGCATTAGTCCTTTGGTTGAAATTCAGGTTGTCAAAGGGGTTATAGAATTTAATTGCTCTGATATTTCCCGCTTAACATTACACTGGTTGTATTTTAGGTGTAATGAGGGATGCATATGGAACATACGAACACAGTTATGAGATGATGGGAACCTTTCTACTCGTTGCATCAGCTGGTATCCTGATCATGCCGGAAATAGCTATAAAGTTACACGGGCTTCCACAAACACGAAGGCAAGACATTACAGTGTGAGAACACTGACATATGCCCGGAGTGGGAAGTAGAGCCGGTGAACATGAAGACGACTGTCGACCCAGGGGTCGCGAGGTCAAATCTCGACTCTGTCATTCATTCTAACTCATGACTGACACAAACGTCATCGTGACTTACGTCGTATACGTCGACGACAAATGGGCGAATTAATAATAGAGATGCCTAGGTGAACTAATTGCCGTGCTTTACCTTAACTATACTTGAAATCGGCTTCATACTTACCATATAAAGCAATTCAGGTGTTATAGTTTTTCCGTCAATACCACAGTAGTGGCGATCGTATAGAAAATCTTGTAAAGTAACTAGCAGTATTTTGGTGTAGGCTAGGGAGTTTCAATACATGTAGGCATGTAGGCAATACATGTAGGCATATTCGATAATGCTCGATCTCCAACTTAATTAGGCTACACTTTCAGCATTGATTGCTAATTAACGATAGAACGTACAGACGTGTATAACTTGTACACTGCGTGACATCGTGTCCTTTAATCTTTTGTAAACCAGTCTAATCATCTAGAAGCTTTCCTTAATTGCAACAACTACAAAATAAAGCGTTAATAGTATTGAGATTAAAATACTATCGAATACGAGTCTCGCGGTTCGCAAGCTATTTATAGAACCTTTTTGAATGATAAAATTCCAGCTTCCCGTTTCTAGGTCGCTTTTCAGTTTAGCCTGTAAGTGTTGGTTACTAAACGTAATAGTATATGTGTTAGTGTAAAAGGAGATATTGTTTAACATGTATTATCTGTGCTGTTTTCCGAAAAATTGTTTTCAAACGGCGTCTTCGGCGGATGTACAAAAATGCATCTGTAAACGATAATCAAGTGACATCTAAGTACCGTCACGTCACGATGGTGAATAGAAATGACACTGATCCGATTATACAAAGGCATAGACTGATCTTAACCTTCGCTGGTCGCAAGTGTTCTTTGATTTTCCCGTTACATGACCAAATGAATAACGTCTTATCCCTGACACATTCCAGTTCGGACGATTCAACAGCAAACGATTTGTGATAATAATGAATTTCCCTTATTCCGATAACTCAAAATTTTAAGTTCAACAGTGCATTCGCGTATTTTACCGCCTCGGTTGTGTTGTGGTAGAGGGTAGACCTTAGTGCGGGAGTTCGTGGGCTCGATCCCCTACCAGGTCAAACCAAATACCTTTAAAACGGATGTTATGGCTTTCCCTTCTTGGCGCGCGAGATAAATAGGTTGGCTTATTAATACGTCTAACACTAGACCACTAAACCTATGTGTTTTATAATTCTCCGCGAAATCTGATCTTCACAAAGTGAATGGGTATATCATATTAAAACATCTAAATATAATGGTTAATTCATTTCAGCGATGAGGTATTCGATTAGGTATTTCTCCATAATAATTCAAAATAGTGGAGGTTCTCTTCGTGAACGAGCTTTTGTATTTAAAGGAAAATGTTCCTGTATAGTACTTTAAGAAATGAGAACGATGAAAGACAACAGATAAACAGCACAACTCCCCATGGGTCTATATATCATTGTTCAGAACAACAGTATGAGAACATTTCACTACTTCAAACGGATGTGTTTGGAGTATGCTTTATATCTTACTTACAGAAATAGCTCGATGGATTTATACATTAAAACGTTGTATCTCACCTGGTAGCAATGCATTTCGTTTATCCGTATCCGATATTTCCTCATCTGTATCTATATCCATGATTTCAAATACCGTTTCCAAATTGACACGTTCATCCGCTTGACGGTGTCTTCTTCATGTGGGCCACACTGGACTAGAAACAAAATAGAATTATGTTAATAAAGGATATACTATCGATTAAAACACTATTGGACTACCTTCTAAGTGCTTAGAGTCTATGTAAATTGTTTTGTGGCAATTGTGGTAACAATAGCCACTGTACTTTGACACAAGAAAAGCAATATATAGGGAGATTTCGGCAGTACATCAGAAATGCTTTAAGAAAAACGTATACCGCCAAATAGTTTCATCATTTCTGAAGAAACATGGTTAACAATAATAATGTCAGTTCTATTTTTGAACAAGATTGATACTAAGATTGTAGAACTATTGAACTAAGATGTAATTGAGGTAAAATATGTAAACATTAGCCTTCTTCCTGTTTGAAGACATAACATATTATTGCGCGAGACATACGCCCATTGAGGAGTGACGTAATAAACAGGTGTCTGTTACATGTAGGTCACCAGACGTTGGTTGGCAAAACAACCTCCATTGTACATAGAGCGTGAATGGAAGTTTGATATAAAGGGAGACAATTCAGAAATCATTACATTATTCTTAGATTGTGTGTTAAATATAGTACAAATACATTTATTTAACACTTTTTCGAGGTAAAGTCCTTCTATAAAGTTATAATTAGTAACCGAGTTGGAGATAAATCGAAATTTTTAATTTGATTTTGATTCAACCGGATAGCGTATGTACATGTATGTGGGAAAGGTTTAACAATGAGAAGTTACACTTATTAATAAACATCTGTATCTGGAAAAGAGTCAACAACAGGGTCATTTGTGCTGAAAATAAATAATTGGGAAATAAAAAATGGTTGCTGTAGACATGGTATTGCTAAACAAACCCTGACTTTAGCACAGGTTTGACTGTATACTAACATAATTTCAGGGGCAGACTCACTTTCAAGTCAACTTTCTCTAATTCTGCAAGTGCTATATCCCGTTAATCAGTGAAATTTAGTTTGATAGTATTTGGATGATCTCTTACTGGAGCACACCTAACATAACCCAGGAGTTGTAAGTTCGAACCCTTGCACAGCCAACATTCTTTCCGACGTTTGACAAATGTCACTGTGACAAGCGGCATTCGTTTTCCACCAATGATAAAGCAGCCAGTTGCTCGGAAAGAATGTTTTGTGGAGTAGTCAGTACTGGTGTGAGAAAGCCAGGAAACATGTTATAGAATATACTGCTACAATACATTTACTAATAGGAGCAGCTCTTCCTTTGCACATTTGTTGATTGTTTGAAAGGGTTGTCCAGTAGCCTGTTGTGTATTGACCATTGATAACAATTTAACTGTCTGAAATAACTTGTTGTTGAGTCCGCTTTTGGTGAGCTCGACATTAAGCTGTCACAATAGGGTTTCGGTGAGTGTGTCCATGTTTCCATGAATCTGCCTGTCCGACCCGCATCTTAACCATGCAAAATATAATTTCTAAGAAAATTAGCACAAAATTGCACCAAGATGAGGTGTTGTGTCGTGCACACAATTCAGGCCTGGAATGTTAAGGTCACTCGTAGAGGTCAAATATCAAAATGAGTATTGTTTGATAGGAATGAGTTCTCCGGCACGGAAATTGTCAAACGTTTAGGGGTTTGTTAAGACACTTTGCTTGTAGTAATCAACAGCTTTCATTTCATTTACGTTTTCGGAACCCATTAACTACTATGTCATAACTAAGGTGTTAGAAGGCGATATAATTTGGTTGATCTTGGTCCTGTTTATTTAAATATCTGCATGTGGATACATGAACTTGATATATGTACTTTTATTCTGACATAATTGGTATTTAAATTAAACCATGATAACAATTCAGTACACGTCAGTCTCTCTATTGATATTTAACACTGTGTTCAATTGTAAGTTTACAATTTGTGGTCACGATTGAGTTGGAGATCGAGCATTATTATATATATCCCTTTATTTCTATCAATTGAACATTTTGGCATATAGAGAAATTGTTCCTTATGAGCATTTTTGTGTTTGTTTTTTACTCACAAAGCAGATTCAAATTTACTACATTGAACAGACTTGTTTAATATCAGACCTCATTAAAAAACAACCACCAACATTGTCTTTCCTTTCTATTGTAATTTAATCATTTTCTCTAAAAAAATCAGAGAAAAAGGATGTGGCATCTGAGAAGTTGGTAGCATGATCTCCATAGAGTTGCAAACATGGGGAATGGACAAACTTCTGTTTGATCGTTTTCTAAAATAAGTATGCTGCAGAGGCATCAAAACTCACAGGGAATGTTTATCCATTAGCAAAGGTGTATTAAAGATTCTTTTCAATTTTGCAAAGTGACTAAGTTCTTGATATGTTTTTTTAGTGGTTTTACACCAATTTCAGTTGCATCATGGTGAGGTCGAAAGTTTGCTCTTGCCTGAGACTTTAGAAGACTGAGTAATTTATTTTCCGCCTTGGCCGTCATGAATGGTAGCATTACAACTAACTCAATTTTGTCTTGACAAATGGATCAGTTGTACTGGTCACTTACATAGGATACGCCGGTATATACCTGGAAAGGTTTTGAAGGCGGCATAAAACACCATTTACAATATTACAACACGTTATCGTGTCTACTCTATTTCTCCTTAATTGCTGTATGTTTGCTTGAATGGTGTGAAACGCCGCTTTCAACAATCTTCAAGTTATTTAATGGCGTTTACCGGGTAAGCTACAAGTACTACTGGTCCGTTTATCCTGACAACAGCGAGTCAGTGATGTTATGGTTGAATAAGGGTAAAAGCAACGCCCTATAATAGGACCGCCTACACTTCTGGTGTTTATCCGAACATTACCTGCGATGTTTGTCATAGTATGTTTACCGTCGTGGTATGCTAACCCTAAGAAGCAAGGGCGCTTAAGAGGGAAATACAATGCATTGTGAATAGGGCAAATTAGATTATGATAAAAGACTGAACAGATGCACAAGGTGATCTGAGCTTATATTGGACAAAAATGTTAAGCTGGACCTTTTTTCACAAACTTCTTCCAATTATATACGATAACACGATGTCCAGCTCTCTGATCCGTGTACAGAAAACACCGCCTATATTTCAATCATCCATTAAAGTTAAACGATTAAATTACAATATCATGGTCCCTGTAGATATAACTGGCGCGTGATTTATATTACAAAGTCAAATTGAACCAGGGAAAATGTACAAGTTGGCTTTTGTGAACATCACAGAGCAAGATCCATCTTTGCATCGGCACATTCTGATCAAGATATACAGTGTTCCCGTATAACTTTACACAAGCTTGTTTGAAGATAATGTCAACATGTTTAGATTATGATAAAAATGAGCAGGTTGACAAGATGATCTTAATCTACACTGTTCTTGTTTCTTGTCTCAAGCACTGGCGAGGTCGCGGATTCAATTCCCGAACGGGCCATATCAACAACTTTAAAAATGGTAGTATTTGCTTCCCCCCTATGCGCTCAGGGTTGCGGGGTTAGCATAACGACTGAATGGCTGGTGTCAGGATAAATGGACCATTAGTACGGGTAATTTACCCAGGGGACACGCCCTGTTATAATTAAAAGTGTTGAAAGCGGCGTAAAACACCAATCAATCTCAAGCACTGGCTAATTTGCTGTATGAGCGATTCTCTGCGAAACGAAAACAAATCTTAAGTAATTATTGCTTAGAGTTATTGACCTAGAACTCGTGACGTCATCTCTCGGACCACAGCACTCGACAAACTGTACGCTGACTTCGTGAATCTTCGTACACAGCTTCGGAAGTAATGTATTCATTTCGTTACAATATAATTTATACGGACAATGACCTATTTTCCTCTGCCTTAACCCTTACGCTGCAAAACGCAATTCAATGCTTTGCAAACAATGGTAAGTAAGTAAGAGATACAGGCTCTCCTGAAATCTGCATTGTTTGCCACTTAGACATTACATTTTACTAAATGTTCTATTGGGCGAAAACGGATTGGTTCAATTTACAACATGGTAGATTCGATTATGTGAAATTCGCCAGTGAACGAGTTAATTCAACTGCTGCACGATGAAAACATAACAAACTGAGTTTGTATAAATAGAAATGAATACATAACAATGTGAGTATAACTATAAATGAATACATAAACACGTGAGTATAAATATAAATGAATAATACACATATCCTATTATTTATTCACCATACGACAATTCAATTTGCGCGGGTAATACATTTGTAGGGTATTACTATATGGATCGTTGGTTCGGACCCCAGTGAGGCCATTCATCTTAACCGATGTTTGATAAATTTCAATGTGTAGTGTATTTGGGGTTCAATCGTCTGTGTGGGAAGAATGTTGATTGAAATACTTGTGACAGAACGTTAGGAAGAGCAAGGGAGGAGAACTGACCGCCGTGCTATACTCGTATCTGAAATAAAGTTCAAAACGGCGCAACACCCAGTCATTTTTTCTTTATATGTTTATGGGCATTGTCTTTTGACATATCAGGATCAGTAAATTGAGTATAAACCACAAAAAAAGGTCGTCTATGGCCGACTTGTCAATGTGTTGTCACGACTTAGTTTATACCTCCAGAATGGGCCATCTGCAGCCGACTGGTCTTTGCGTTGTCATGACTAGGTATATACTTCCAATAAGACCCACCTGAGGCCGACTAGTCATTGCATTTCATGACTAAGTATATACCTCCAAAACGATCCATCTGTAAATGACTGGTCATTGCGATGCATAACTAGGTATAGACATTCAAAAAGAGCCACATGTGACCGACTGGTCAGTACGTTTTTATAACTAGGTATACACATTAAAAAAGCCACATATGGCCGACTGGTTAGTTCGTTATCATAACAAGGTATATAACTAAAAAAGATACGCGTTTGGCCGACTGGTCAGTGCGTTGTCATTATTAGGTATATACATGTACATTCAAATATAGCCACCTGTGGCCGACTGGTTAGTTCGTTATCATTTAAGGAATGGAGAGCTTTTTTCACCCTTTTTAACCGCGGAGTGGTTTCATTGAATGTGTGATCAGGATTTTATTTTCATTCAAGGAATGGAGAGATTTCTTTTCGTTTTCATGGAGGTATGAACAAAAACCTGATCACACACTAATATTATTTTTTTTGTATTCATCAGTCTGTGATTGGCTGAAATATTTTGTTCATAACCTCATAACAAAATTAACCTTGGATTCTTGGAAAAAGCTACCGAATACTAAGAAAGTGACGTCACGTCAGCGGAGTGACGTCATAACATTATTACTTTGGCGCCAAATTAGACACCTATAAAAAATAGTACTAATGTTTGACGTGCTATATTATGGAAAATAAAGTTGTTAAATACAATAATGTTTTATTACTCACTGTAATAGCCATATTAATGCTAAAATATAAGGAATGGAGAGCTTTTCTTTCGTTTTCATGGGGGTATGAAAAAGCCCACCTGATCACACATTCTATGAAACCGCTTCGCGATTTCATAATGCGTGATCAGGGTTTTTTTTTTCATACCCCCATGCAAACGAAAAAAAGCTCTCCATTCATTAATGAAACCGCGGAGTGGTTTCCTAGAATGTGTGCTCAGGTATTGTTTTCATATCTCATTGAAAACGAAAAATAAATATCTCCATTCCTTATATGTTAGCATTAATTTGGCTATTACAGTGAGTAATAAACATAATATTGTTTTACAACTTTATGTTCCATAATATAGCACGTAAAACATTAGTACTATGTTTTACAGGTGTCAAATTTGGCGTTAAACCGCTGATGTGACTTCACTTTCCTAGTATTCGGTCGCTTTCTCCCAGAATCCAAGGTTAATTTTGTTATGAAGTTATGAAAAAAAATATCTCAGCCAATCACAGACAAGCAATAGTAGTGAATACAAACAAAACTAAAATATAAATTGGTATATACATTCAAAGAGAGCCACCTAGGGCCGACTGGTCACTGCGTTGTAATAACTAGGTATATACATCCAAAGAGAGCCACCCAGGGCTGACTGGTCACTGCGTTGTAGTGATAAGGTATATACATTCAAATAGAGCCACCTGTAGCCGACTGGTCAGTGAGTTGTAATGACTTGGTATATATCTCAAAAAATGCCATGTGTGGCCGCATGTCAGTGCGTTATCGTAACTAGTTATAAACATTCAAAAAGAGCCACCTGTAACTGGTTAGTTCGTTATCATAACTAGGTATAAACATTAAAAAAAGACACACCTTTGACCGAATGGTTAGTTCGTTGTCATAACTAGGTATAAACATTAAAAAAGACACACCTTTG
>JAUELF010064606.1:0-16501 GCA_031471495.1 Clinocardium nuttallii
CACAAGTAATAAATAATCTGCATCTCTGGAAGATGGAGGTCGTGGGTAAGATCATACCAAATACATAAACACTGGTATTAATGGATTCTTTCCGTCCTTGGCGCTCGGCAATACGAGTGACTCGCTGGTGTACTGATACTAAGACTAGTAGTAAAAGTATTGAATTGACCCTTCCTAAAAATCATGTACAGTTCCTCAAAAATCATGTACAGTTCCCGGAATATTACAGAATAACCGCTCCCAATGAAGTTTATTTGCATGGGTTTTCTTACCTGTTTTTCTACAAAATGATTGTTTAAGCGACAATTTGATTGGCTGTCAAGAATGTTAATTTGAGCCGACCTGTATGGAGCAGTCATCATATTTGGTGTCGCCCGTCTGTCTTTCTTTCCGTCAGTCCGGAGTCATATCTAAGCATTGTTGGATGTATTTGATTAAAACTGTTTTATTTAATCACCGAACTGGCATTATATAACTGCACTACGGCGTTTAGCTAATGGGGCTACACTTCTAACGGATGTCGGGACCATTATAACATGTATAAAGCGGATAGTCGTGACGAGTCCGTACTTATATAAAAGCTCTCAGACCGGTATTATTGACTCTCCTTCCTTGGCGCTTCGGATAAGTAGTATGGCTGACTCATTGTTGTCAGGTTAAAATGGAGCAGAAATACTAGTAACTTAACCAGGAAACGCCGTGATATAACTGGTGTCAGGTTAAAATGGAGCAGAAGTACTGGTAACTTAACCAGGAAACGCCGTGATATAACTGGTGTCAGCTTAAAACAGACCAGAAGTACTGGTAACTTACCTAGGAAACGCCGTGTTATAACTGGTGTCAGGTTAAAACAGACCAGAAGTACTGGTCACTTAACCAGGAAACGCCGTGATATAACTGGTGTAAGGATAAAACAGACCAAAAGTACTCAAAAAAGGTTAAAGCAGCGATAATCAACCTTCAAACAAACTAAATATTCACAGCCTCGCCAATTGCTTTCTCTGTACTAATTTGTAACCCCATTTCGTTTCGACTAGGAATTCGTCGTGACCTAATGGAAAACGTGGGCTTTTCGGGTTTAAGCCCTTCTACTGACGGACTACTGTTCCATAGTAAACACAACGTAAACTGTTTAAAATATGCCTATCAAACGGAACGAAACCTACCTGTTTTATGAATGGAAAAGAGGTAGAACATGTTTTGTTAACCGACTAAGGAACGGTATACCGACAAAACCTATACAGGTTTCGCAAAATATGTTTTGAGTTTTGTGACTATGGAACACAGGGCTGTTTTATGAATGGAAAACAGGTAGAACATGTTTGGTTAATCGACTAAGGAACTGTATATCGACAAAACCTATATAGGTTTCGCAAAATAGGTTTTGAGTTTTGTGACTATGGAACACAGGGCTGTTTTATGAATGGAAAACAGGTAGAACATGTGACTATGGAACACAGGGCTGGTGGAGTGCACTTGGTCAATGCATATTTCGTAATCTAGAATTAATTTGTTTACACAGGGATCATAAATAAGTGATCGGTCGCCTTGATATTATGTTAAAAAGGGCTTAAAACCCTAAACGTTATTGTAAACAATAATGTTGTCGCTAACTACTCAGACGTGCAAGTGAAGACATATTCTCAGCATGAGTAATTTCGTGATTTCCCCTCCAAAAATGTTGAAAATAAACATGAGAGGCGTCGGGCGATATTGGGTATTTTTACCGGTTTGTATCACATAGACATGGGTGGATTGATTGATTTTGTATTCTACATTTCTACACAGTTAAATTACGGCGAGACATTCTTTACTTAAGCGAGTGCACAAGAACTACACCACCGAGCCAGTACATAAGGATGGATAAATATAATCACACACAACCGTTTATAGATTGATATGCATAAACCTAGCGGGGATACACTTCTTGTTTGTGTTTGTCAGAAGAAACATCCAGCCTAAGGCCAAAATCACACGGCTAGTGCAGGCAAAGCATTTAAGATGGTATGGTCGCCGTGATTGAACTGAAATTATGTTTAACTTCAATAAATCAATCAACAAGTCTTCTATAACAACCAACTTTCATCAGACACGGCTGAAGGTTATCAACTGTGACACAAATTGAACAAATGCATGGTTCGTTAGATTTAGGAAGTTTATAAAAGCTACTTTTTAGATTTTATAAAATTGTATAAAAGTTCACCTCGATCTGACCCTCTACATTTTAGTTATTCATGAATTGTTCCTGTTCAATGTAATCTCACGATTCTACCAACGCTCTGTTAATATACAATTGGAACACTCGGCCATCACGGGTTTTTTCTTTTTTATTTATGTATATCGGTTATCCCCCCTGTTGATAGCTAACGATTTTGTAGGCGACAATCTAATTGGATGACGTAAAGGTCAATCTGAGACGACATGCAAGAGTCAATCATTTGATCTATACGAGCACGTGCTACTTTAGTGAGTTGAGTTTAGGTCTATTTTCGAAACTACGATATAAAACTCTGTAAACGTTTTCAGTCGTCAGAAATGAGCTCGCTGCTCCAAATAAGGCTTCTGATTGGCCATTTTTATTAAACCGAATCTTCTTCTGACCAATCAGATACTGAACACAAGTTCTGAGCACCGATTAAGGTTGTGTAGTTTTGGAGCCTGGTTTTGATTAAATTAATTTCTTTCATAAAGTTGATAAAGATATTTTAGCTATGTTCCGATCTGTTACACTCCACCTGAAAACTTTAATATGTTGAACAAATACACGGCTCGTTGGATACAGAAAGCTATGTTAAGCAAAACAGAGTTAAACTAACACTCGAAAACAGGTGGATACAGTACAAACGTGTGTGTTTTAGGTTGATGTCCAGCTGTGTATAACAAGACTTAGTTAAACTAACACTCGAAAACAGGTGGATACGGTACAAACGTGAGTGTTCTTTCGTTAATATCCATCTATGTTTAGCAAAACAGAGTTAAACTAACACTCGAAAACAGGTAAAGATGGTTCTTACGTGAGTATTCTTAGGTTGGTGTCCAGCTGTGTAGAGCGAGACAGAGAGAAACCAACATTCATCAAGTTACCTTATCTAAATATTTAGTTTAAACTTATTTATTTTAAATCGATTGCGAAACAAGCTTTCAGCGCTTGATAGCTGCTTCCTGTAGACATTACCAGTGCTCTCACCGTGTGTGCGGGAAAATCCAAAAGACTGAACACGCTCATCACGGGATCAGAACTACGGACCTTTATTTTGGAGTTCAGCATCCAAATGGTTTACCCACGAGCCCGATGACAATTTTCTTTTAACACTAACTTTATTTTAGATATGTCAACGAACTGTTGACCTTCACATTGATCAATAAACCCTTTCTCATATACAACACATTTTAAAGCAGACGACTTTTAAAACATATCCGCAAAAATATGGAAAATCTCTTTAAATGAGAGTATAATAATTGAATAGAGTTTTAAAAATTGGTTCTCATTTTGCCACAATGAATGTATATTGTTTTATGGCGCATCGACAGCTAAGGTCATTTAGCGCGCATTTAAGTTTAATGATTCATGACAAACAAACCAGTACTAGGCTAAAATATGTGCCATGCCCAAGGGCACTCCACTCATTTTGTCACAAAAGTCTTCTTTCGCATATGTGGCAAAATGCGATTTTAAGTGAGAAATGGTAAATAATGTATTCATGCTCTAATACACTTAACTTGGTGGTGAAGCGGTTTGAACGTCAAATCTTTGGTTTATAACTAAAATAATGTCGAAAATGGCGTTAAACCCCAACTTCTATATACAATCTATTTCGTTCAAAGTCACTCAAAAATGTGAAAGAGATATACGGGGATTTCCCCTAAATGTTTTCAATACACATGCGCCGCGGCTGACGATTTAGTGTCACATTAAGATGTATGTGTCTGTTTACCGGTTTAACATCACATACACATGGATTTGTTTCTGTTTACCGGTTTAACATCACATACACATAAGTTTATGTCTGTTTACCGGTTTAACATCACATACATATGGATTTTTGTCTGTTTACCGGATGTACATCACATACATATGGATATTTGTCTGTTAACCGGTTTTACATCACATACATATGGATTTATGTCTGTTTAACGGTTTAACATCACATACATATGGATTTGTGTCTGTGTACCGGATTTACATCACATACATATGGATTTGTGTCTGTTAACCGCTTTTACATCACATACACATGGATTTATGTATGTTAACCGCTTTTACATCACATACCCATGGATGTCTGTATGTTTACAGGTTTTACATCACATACACATGTATTTGTGTCTGTTAACCGCTTTTACATCACATACACATGGATGTCTGTATGTTAACCGCTTTTACATCACATACACATGGATGTCTGTATGTTTACAGGTTTTACATCACATACACATGGATTTGTGTATGTTTACAGGTTTTACATCACATACACGTGGATGTCTGTATGTTTACAGGTTTTACATCACATACATATGGACCGTTTCACGAGAAAACCAATATTATGGACTCTTTGTGGAATGTTTCGACCTAGAACAGTCTGCGTACAATCCGCGTAGGTTAATCCGGTCCCACACATTCCGTCTCAGGGGAATAGAGGTACAGTTTAACGATTCTGAAACAGAAAATCCACATGAGACGAAAGGTATCTGTCCGGTTTAGCCTACGCGGCATGCTCAGTTGGATCCGGATCGATACTTTACGCATAGTCCACAATGTTGATTTTCTCTTTGAACGGCTCATATGAATTTGCATTCGCCTCTAGGGGCGATACTTCTAGCTTTGCTACATGCACGCGGATAGGGAAGACTCAGATGAGGCTGTGTGTATACGCAGAATATTCCGGATGCTAACTGTTCTTCTCTACAACGAGAAGTTGGGTAGCCAGTTGCCTAGGGAAATAAGTTGTGCGGAGTTCTGGAGCGAGAAAGCAAGGACACGCACGCTTGGTGGACTAGTCGCCGTGGTATAACTGAAATAGCTTTGGAAACGACGATAATCGCTGATCAATTATTCAATCAAACAAAGACTTCAACAAGGACCATGTTTCATCAGGCACGGCTGACAGACTTTTATTATTCAAACCGACTGTCGATGTGACAGATATGTATGTAGTCAACAACTGCATGGTTCGTTAGATTCAGGAAGTTTATATAGCTAGTATTTAGATTCTAAAAATGATACGCCCTTCTGCATTCATTATTGATCACTTTACTCTGTTGAACAGATGCACGATTCGTTTAATTCCAATCTCATCTGACTTCACCGTATAGTCTCAGGTTGATCATTTTAATCTAAATATTCACAAACAGACGATACAACCAACGTTCAGTTCTGCTATTAAAATGCCTCCTTTACAATATGAACAATTGGCCATCACAGCTTTTCGGTTATCTCGATCAATTGTATCCTATACAATGGGAACACTTGACTAACACCGGTTTTCAATCCACTGATGATACCTAGCGATTTTAAGGCGACAATATGATTGGCTGACGTAAAGGTCAATCTGTGACGACCTGTAATAGGCAGTCGTCAGGTCGAAATGTCTTTTCATAATAGCTAAATTGTAGAGACTTAAACGCACTTCTACCCTTAACATTGCACACTTTAGAACGTATTCATGCTATACAACCCTTATCTCGTTCGTCTCAAAGAGGAAGTGGTTAGAACGTCATTATAAACAATATCTACTTTTCTTCTGTTCATACAATTGATGTTTAATAATTATACTTTAACCATTTCTCTCATTATGAACAATATCTACGTTTCTTCTATTCATAGAAGTAAGGTTCAATTGCAATTTCTACTTTTGCCACAACGGTTTTTTTCTGCTGCAGGCGCTTAGTGGAATAAAACAGGAATAGAGTTTGATACTCTAAATATTGGATATAATGCAAACAAAGTATACAGAAAGCTGTATATATATATGTTTTGCACGATTGGTTTTCTTCTACATCATTTTGATACACTTAGCATGTTCAAACATAAACATCCGACAGACTTCGGGTAAATACATATTCACGCATTTTTATTGTTTTTAACCCTTTTTCAATATATAACAAATCCATAGCAGACGACTTTGGAAACATACTGGCAAACATATAAACAATCTCTTTAAATGAAAGTTGTCTCATTTTGTCACATTGTTTTCAAAAGTCATCTGCATTAAAGGCGTCAGAAAGCGTATGTATGTTGGAAAAGGGTTAAATTTGCAAATTTCTTCAGTATTTAATTAATAAAGATTTCGATATATTGTTATCGAAAACAATGTAAAGTCGTCTGTTTAAGATTTGTTTCAATTTGGAAGGAGTTATCAGTCCATTTTAGTTACTGGTCCAGGATACCGGAAGTCCATGTTAGTTACTGATCCAGGCTACCGGAAGTCCGTTTTAGAAACTGATCCAGGCTACCGGAAGTCCATTTTAGTTACTGATCCAGGATACCCGAAGTCCATTTTAGCTACGTATCTAAGCTACCGGAAGTTCATTTTAGTTACTGATCCAGGCTATCGGAAGTCCATTTCAGTTACTGATCCAGGCTTCTTAAAGTCCATTTTAGCAACTGATTATAGCTACCGGTAGACCATTTTAGTTACTGATCCAGGCTACCGCAAGTCCATTTTATTTACTGATCCAGGATTCCGGGAGTCCATTTTAGTTACTGATTCAGGCTACCGGAAGTCCATTTTAGTGACTGATCCAGGCTTTCGGAAGAGGTCTACATACGGTTCTTAGTTTCCTAATTTGACGTAACAGTCTTATGGTGTGGGTACCCAAAATAATCGTATCATTGGAACCGATTATTTTAGGTACTCACAACATAGGGTTTGATTTTGATTAAGGGTGATATTGTATTTGGGAAAGATCGGATTACTCTCTCTTTTCTATACATCTGCACTGATGTGTAATATATATACAGAGTTCCGGGTCTCCTTGATTACTGTGATAAGGGACGAATGTATCCGGATGACTACCTCATATGATTGGTGCTTACACATTGATCACATCGAACAATTACAGACGATAATAGTCGGGAATTAAAGGTTACATCTGTAGAAAAAGTTAACATTATTGTGGGAATAGGACGTGAAACGGAATTATTATTTTTGTGTTAAAAGGTTAACTACAATGGACTCTTGATAACTCTAAAGTGAATGGTACAGATATAATACTTCGAGTTAACGACGTGTTCGTGTGCTCGTCAGATTAAAATAAATATATGTTTAATTTGGTATTAAAAGGTTAACTACAATGGACTCTCTATAACTCGAAGTTGAATGATGCAGAAACATTAATTCGAGGTATCGAGGTGTTCGAGTGAACGCTAGAGTATACTTAATACATATAGTAAACATCTATTTTATTTTGCTGTTAAAAGGATAATTACGTTGAAATCTCTATAACTCGAAGTTGAATGATACAGAAACGTTACTTCAAGGTATCGAGGTGTTCGGGTGATCGCTAGAGTATACTTAAAACATGTAATAAATAGATGTTTTATTTTTGTGTTAAAATGTTAACTACATTGGACACTCGATAACTCGAAGTTGAATGGTACCGAAACATTACCTCGAGTGAGCGGCGTGTTCGAGAGATTGTTAGGTAAATTCATATAATAAATAGATGTTTATGTTGGTGTTAAAAGGGTAACTACACTGGACTCTCTATAACTCAGAAATTAATGGGACTGAAATGTTACTACGAGTTAGAGGCGTATCTGAGTGATCGTTAGAATTTCATTATAAAAAATATATTGATGCATAATCTGCTTCGTAATGCATTTAAATTCAGAAAAAAAGTAGGTACGTTCTATGACATTTCAGCCATAATTACTGCGAGAACGGTGTTTTCATAAGGTAGATACATTGTACGTTCTAGGACATTTGAGCATTCGTTACTACGACTTCGCTGTTTTTATAAGGTAGATACGTTATCGGACATTTGAGCAATCATAACTGTGACTACGGTGTTTTCATAAGGTAGATACGTTCTAGGACATTTGAGCAATCATTACTGCGACTAAGCTGTTTTCATAAGATCGATACGTTCTATGACATTTGAGCAATTATTACTGCGACTACGATGTTTTCATAAGGTAGATACGTTCTATGACATTTGAGCAATCATTACTGTGACTAAGCTGTTTTCATAAAGTAGATACGTTCAATGACATTTAAGCAATCATTACTACGACTACGGTGTTTTCATAAGGTAGAAACGTTATCGGACATTTGAGCAATCATAACTGTGACTACGGTGTTTTCATAAGGTATATATTTTCTAGGACATTTGAGCAATTATTACTGCGACTACGCTGTTTTCATAAGGTGGATACGTTCTAGGACATTTGAGCAATCATTACTGCGACTAACCTGTTTTCATAAGGTGGATACGTTCAAGGATATTTGAAAAATCATTACTGCGACTACGATATGTTCTCATAAGGTAGATACGTTCTAGGACATTTGAGCAATCATTACAGCGACTAAACTGTTTTCATAAGGTAGATACGTTCAATGACATTTGAGCAATCATTACTGCGACTATGCTGTTCTCATACGGTTGACACATTTTACGTTCTATGACATTGATTAATCATTACTGCGACTATGGTGTTTTCATAAGGTAGATACGTTATCGGACATTTGAGCAATCATTCATGCGACTACAGCGTGTTCATAAGGAAGATACATTCTAGAACATTTGAGCAATCATAACTGTGAGTTAATGGTTTTCATAAGGTAGATACGTTCTAGGACATTTGAGCAATCATTACTGCGACTACGGTATTTTCATTAGGCAGAAACGTTCTAAGACATTTCAGCAATCATTACTGTGACTTTAGTGCTCGCATAAGGGCGATTCAGTGTACGTTATAGGAAATTTGAGCACTACAACTACGGTGTTTTCATATAGGTAGAAACGTTCTAAGACATTTGAACAATCATTACTGTGACTTTAGTGTTTGCATAAGGTAGATACATTCTAGAACATTTGCATAAGGTAGATACATTCTAGAACATTTGAGCAATCAATACTGCGAATACGTTGTTGTCATAAGGTAGATACGTTCTAAGACATTTGAGCAATTATTACTGCGATTACAATTGCTCCAAAATTAGCAATATCTCTTTGTCCCCAATATTTTCAAATCATGGTTCTATATGATAACGTTGTTTTTGTTTAAATATTTTAAAAGTAGTCAAGTTGTGAAAAAGCATATCAGGCATACAAATTGTGACTTCCTTTGTATAAATCATGAACAAATGAGGAATTGAGCAGAAATAAGCAATGTCTCATTAGTCCACAATGTTTCAACTCAAGCTTCGACGTGTTCACGTTTTTTGCTCTTCAAAGTGTTTTGAAAGCAGATGACTCTTAAATAGCATATGAGGTATACGATTAAGGAAGTTAAAAATTCTCATTAAAATGAACGTCACTTATTGTGAAGCAATTACAATACCTTCTTTAACACGTGAAATTTGACCTACTAAAACAGTGAATTGAAAACGGACATAACACAATGTTTACTGATAGGATTAAACGAGACTTACCGCCGTTTTTCTCGATCTGAAAAAACCAAATTTACGTCTTTGTTAGTAAATTTGATTTCTGTCAAACAATTGAATGTCCACAGTCAAATAATTTGATGTGTGTATGCGAAAATAACGACACGTTATTTCGGATTAACGAATAGTTTGTTTTGTAAACAAAGACCCCATTGTCCGATCGGACAATGGGTCAGTAATCGTAACGTTAATCAAATGTCGGAAACAATTTCCATCAAATTCTTATTCCGTGCCAGTCTTTCAGACGGCAACAAAACCATTCAGGTTCTTAATATAGTCAATCAGACTTCCAACTCGTCACAAAACGAGAGAAAAAACTTGTCATTCAGACAGTTTACCGATTTCTTAGAATCGGTCAATCGAGCGCGCATGTGCGCGAAAACCAATTATTATTATAATATATACTGTTTACAGGTGAACTTACCTTATTTTAAAATCCACGAATTGTTATCCAAACTAATCTCGCGTCCTATGTTATGCACAAATTTTCCACTTCTCAACACTTGTGTCGTAATTTTATTTTTAATAACTCTGAATAAAGGAACTGTTTCTTGCAAAAATATTAGCCTCGTTCTGATTTGCATCAATAAACGGCTACGTCATCTCTGTGTGAGACCCTCCATGAGTTATATGGGAGACAAAACTGTAAATAACCAGTATCTATAACCCACATATCATATAGCCTGTAAATAACCAGTATCTATAACCCACATATCATATAGCCTGTAAATAACCAGTATCTATAACCAATTCAGCTATACCTTTACCACACATAATAGTATGACAGATTTGCAGCAGACGACAGGAAGCATCTGTATGTTGGAAAGGGTTAATTAATCTAGACCTCTTTCTCGGGGCAGGCATCACAAAAATCTTGTCATACCTGAGCTCTGTTCCAGTAGGTACTCTGACAGGACTTCGACATCCCGTACAGAAACACTGAATTACAGCCTAGGTCATAGTTATTTGTCTGCAGATAAAATGTATTCGCCTTGCAGTTATCACATTCTCCTGGAAAAAAGCAACGAAAATCATTTTTGGTAAAATCTGTGCAAAGGTTTTAAAATTTTACTCCTTCTAAAAAAAGGACCACTTATGATTCATTCACAGGAGACTCAACTCTTTTGGAAATCATAATGGAAAAAAAAGTGAACTCTTTTCACACATTGTGCATATTTTAATAGCATTCAAATATTAGATCAGCATCATTAAAATTTTGAAATGTTGAAACTTCTGCAAATATCGCTAAAAGTGACAACAAGGTAAGTAATAAGTAACTATTTTGGTAGTAAATGTTGAAAAACTGTCAATTAAAAGTAATGACAATGTACACATTTTGGCTTACTGGGTATGTCTACCAAGTAAACATGGTAAAAATGGAATCCACTTTGAAAGAGTGGTTAGTGTCAGGGATTTGGAAACTTGTAGTCCCAGGTTCAATCCCATGTTATGGGGGGGTCATGGTGGATAGCCCATAAGGCAACGCTTATTTCTTTGCCTAGTGCTGGTTTGTTTACACCAGGGATCATGAATATTCGAACATTTGCTATTATATAACTGTAATAATATTAAATATGGCGTAAAATCCAATTAAAACAAATGAGATAAAAATGATAAAGAGGGAACATGATCTCTTTCCGACAATCAACAAATCTGCAGCAGACAACTTTGAAAACAATTTGGCAAAATCATGAAAATTCTCCATAAATAAGAGTTTATTTTTTAATAGCCTTGAAAACATTGTAGCGGCAAAAGGAGAAATTGCTCGTTTAGAGTAATTTCTCTTTTTGTGACATTGTTTTTAAAAGTTGTTTGCTATAAAAGCGTGAGAACCATCTGTATGGGAAAGGGGGGTTTAACCTACCTTACAGCTGCACCTCCTGGTCAGTGTGTCCGGAATGACATTCAAACTACCACGGCTGTCACAGATTTCTTCAACTGAAAGTTTAAGTTGTTTATAATAATATAAAATCTTGCTCTTTAGTTGCCGTTTTCTCCCTTTTTTCCACACATTTTTTTGACACTGGCTGCTGATTAGGCATCAACAAAAGTTGCTATCAGGGAATTGACAATCAGGGGTAAGTCATTCCCACATAAAGCAAATCTGAAGCAGACTGCTTACAGAAAACATATCATCAAAAATATAGAAAACAATTTTTTATGGGAGTTAATTTATTCAACAGAGCTGAAAACAATAAGGCAAAAGGAGAAATTGTTTATTATAAGCAATTTTCTCTTTTGCTACAATGGTTTCGAAAGTCGTCTGCTGTCGAAGATTCAGAAAGTGTCTGTATGTGGGAAAACAATTAATTGATCTAAGTTGCAACAAACAACAAATCTGCAGCAGGCAACTACTTGAAATGATCAAAAGGTCAAAAATGATTAACATTGAATTGAATATTAGTCAGCAGTTTGTATTCAATTGCTTGTTATGGGCAATTAATCGTTTGCTGCAATTTTCTTCAAATACTATTGCTGCAGGTGTGACAAAATGCAATTGTATTTGGGAAACTGTTTAACCCTTGCCCACATACCTTTGAAAACCAATAAAAACTCTATAAATGATGATGAAACAATTAGTGAAAACAGTTGAAAAACAGTATGTATGCCAAATGAAGAAATTGCTAATTTTGAGCCATTTTTCCTCACACAATGATTTTTTGAAAAATCGTCTGCAGCCGAGTCATGAGATAGCGTCTGTATGTGGGAGGGGTTAAAAAGATACTGACTGTCGATCTTAATGCAGGAGCTTCCTGGCCTCATTGGATCACCCCTGTAACCCTTGGAGCATCTCTCACATCGACGACCCTCGTATCCCAGTGGACAGTTACTACAGGTAACGTCGCCATCAGACTCCAACAAACAGTTACAGCTGAACCTAGAGAACAAAATAAACACATAAATAATAATAATATTAATAATAATTACTTGATTTAAAGAGGCTGCACATTTGGCCATCCCAGTTCCCGGTGGGCCTCTCTTAACCCTTTCCCACATATAAAAGCTTTCTGACGCCTCTGCAGCAGACGTTTTTTTGAAATAATCGCGATAAAATAAGAAACTGCTCAAGATGAGCAACACTCCTTTTGTCACCACGTTTTTAACTCTATTTAATTAATATTGTACTTTCATTGGAAGGGAGTTCAAAAAAAAAAGTTTGGGTATGTTTTCAAAGTTATCTGCTGCAGATTTGTTGTATTTGGGAAAGGGTTAAAATATTATGGGAAAAGAAAATTAACTCAACACTTAACATGTTCACCTTGAGAATTATTATATAACAAAGATTTATTCTTTTTAATTGATTTTCAAGCTTTTATCTTTCCCACTTATAAATTGACTTATGGAAACGATTGTGACAAAAGGATAAATCGTTTTGAACCATTTCTTCTTTTATCACTATGTTTTCCAAAGTTGTTTGCTGCAGAGCAGTCAGAAACAGTCTATATATTTGAAACCATATTGAAAAAAAAAATGTCAATCATGTGACCAATGTGAACTTACTGATTGGCTCGATCTGTGAGTGGGCAGGTACAGGCCTGGCAATCATTTGGAGTTCCTCTTCTGGCATTACCATAGTAACCATCCAAACAGAGCTGACACTGGGCTCCGTATGGTATTTTACTCTGGTTTCAACAATTTGTCAGGTACATCAGGGCATTTCCCGGGTATGTTAACCCTTTCCATCATATAGATGCTTTCTGACGCCTCTGCAGCAGACAACTTTTTGAAAACAAAGTGACAAAAGAAGAAATTGCTTAAAATGAGCAATTTCTCCTTCTGCCACAATGTTTTCCACTTTTGGTCATAGGTTATCCATTCAATTAAAGAGGCTTTCCATTTTTTAACAAAATATGTTCAAAGTCGTCTGCTGCAGAATTGTTGTATGAGGGAAAGTGTTAACAGTACTACTGGTCCATTTATACCGACATCAGCGAGTCAGTCGTACATGTAGTACTAACCCCACAACACTGAGCGCGATGGAGGGAAAGCGCTTACTTCCTCTTTTTAAATCTTTGGTATGAACCGGCCATGGGTCGAACCCGGGATCTCCATCACCTGAGGCAATCGCTATACCATAACACCACCGAGGCAGTTAGTAGAAATGGAAGAAATAACTCTTATTTCTCTTTATTAACCTTTTAATAATCTTTTAAATGTTTTTTTACTGAACACTTTCCCACATACAATATATCAGAAACAAACAACTTTGAAAGCATCTAGACAAAAAAATGGAAAAATCTTCACAAATGAACCAATTATCATTTTTCCGAATTTCTGCTCGAAAGGCATCAGATAGAGTCCATTACAATGAGAAAAAAATAGCTGGAACAATTCTTGTAGAGAGCCATCTGAGAAACAACTTATATGTCTCTTCTTGCCACAATGTTTTAAACTTTAATCCATATAATACTAAATAGAGATTGCCCATATTTTTGCCTCAGATGTTTAAAAAGTCGTCTGCTGCAGATCTGTCGTATGTTGGTAAAACGTTCACCCACTTACACACTTACATGGTGTTCTAAGTAGATAAAACTTTTTAGCATACCATTTATATCAACAACGTCTAATTTGGAAGAGTCTTCATAAGTTCCAGGTACCCCAACAACCCTACAGGTGTAATCTCCAGAGTCCATGGGCTTGGCAGCCGGGATCATTAATTTACCAGCTTCTACAGCAGACTGCATCGGAAGCTCCTGCAAAGTTCAAGGTTAAAAATCAAAGTACTGACAGGTGATTGGCAGAATTGTTATAATAAGAATATGATGGAAAGAAATTGTTCTGAGTTGAAAAAGTTTAAAATAGTCAGGTTATTCCAGTTATCTCCCCAAACACAATCCCATGAAAGGTCATAAACACTTTCTACATACAAAGTTTGGTTACAATATATCAACCATAAATAAAAATATTCTGTTTTAACTGTTTCTCTATTTTGAGTAAGTGACCTTGACCTTGACCCTAGGGGTCCCAAAAGCAATCTCATGAAAGGTCTCCGTAAACTTTATCTACATACTAAGTATAATACGTCAACAGTAACTTAAGATATTCTGTAACATAGGTGAGTTTGACGCTGCCCGCCTGTCTGAACAACTACATAGTCATTCTAATTAATAACCGGGTCCCATCTACGTTGAAAACCTGGTTAAAAATAGGTAATATAGTTATGTTTTCAAAACTTGACCGTTCTATATATTAAGGTAAAGACACATAAAGACACTTACACCTCCCCTTCGCACCCCATCCAGTCTGGCATTCTGCGGTAGACCCTGTGCAATACAGAAGATAATGGCTTGGGCTCCAGCCCTGATCCTAAGGTTTCGTGGGCTTACTTCTACACTGATAGGGGGCAAATTGGCTGAAAAAAACCAAACAACTAAATATCAAAATTGAGATACAAGTCTTCTACAACTTTCAAACGCTGACTTTCTGTTAAACCATAAACTCTCTCCGACCTACATCAAATCTGCAGCAGACTTTGAGAGCATCCAGGAAAAAATATGCACAAATTCCACAAATGAAGTCATCCTTAATAGAGCAGATACTGTGTGGGCAAAATGAGAAATTGGTCATTTCGCGAAAATGTTTTCAAGCTTATCAGCTGCAGATGCATCTAAATGCATTTTCACTTATGACAGGGTTAACCCTTTCCCTAATACGACAATTCTGCAGCAGACGACTTTGAACACAGTTTGTCAAAAAGTAGAAAATGAATGGATAACTTATGACTAAATGTGGAAAACATTGTGGCAAAAGGAGAAATATATAATGCTTTCCAAAAGCGTCTGTACGAGGGAAAGGGTTAACAATGGAAGATCAAAACAATTCCAGCCAATCTTGTAATACAATTACTAGGCAGTTTATATGATATTATTTATATAAAGTTCTGCCTTTAATAATTGCTCCCATTAATTAATTTATAATTTTTCCAATGTGTAATCAAGTCATCTACGGTACGGTTCTCTAAAGTTATCGATTTATTGTATGGTATTTCCACCCATTTCAACATTTTGTTTCAGTTATATCGCGGCATTTCCTGGATAAAAGCTACCAGTTCTACTGGTCCGTTTATCCTGATACAAGCCAGTCAGTTGATATGCTAATCCCACAACCCAGAGCAACAAAGAAAACAGCCATTATTACCATTTTTAAAGTCTTGGGTATGGTCCAAACGGGGATCAAACCTGCATGACCTCCTGCACCATAGGGGGACGCTATGCCACTACACCAAAGTGTCAAAGGCAGTCAAAGTTCTTAAAAATAATACTACTTACGACAATTCATCTCGTCGGATCCGTCTGAACATTCCTTAATTCCGTTACAACGACCAGCGGCACTGATACAGGACCTATCCGACTCACACTGGAATTCGTTCATAGTACAGACAGCTAAAACAAAAATATTGTAAACTATTTCCCTCATACAACATATCTGCAGCCGACGAAATATCTATATCTAGGCAAAAATATTAAAAATCCCTCTAAATGAAATTAGAACAATTGAATACAATTGAAATCATTGTGACAATTTCTGCCTCTGACACAATGATTTCAAAAGTCATCTGATTCATAGGCATCAGAATGCGTCTGCATGTTGGAAAGGCCGGGTTAGTTAAACACTCTTTTCTGATATGATGTTTAAGAGTTGTCTGCTTTGAAAACATCACAAAATCTGTTGAAGCATCTAGAAGTATAATTTAAATCCGAGTGAATAAATTGGCAATTTCTCCTCTTGCCATAATGTTTTTAAAAAATAATCTGTAACAGGAGTCTCATGTCATCTGTCTGAATATTAGAAGAAATCAAAGTACAGGTAACAAATTATTGAAGCTTATAAGTTAATTTTACCCCTTATGTGATGGGTTTCTATGATTTTATACCCAATCAACAGTTTAA
>JAUELF010064717.1:0-27273 GCA_031471495.1 Clinocardium nuttallii
GAATATCTTGTAAACACTCTGGAAGCCACATTTTTGGCTTGAGCATGTTGAAACTTTGTTAGAATGTTTGTCTTAGTAATATCTAGGCCATGATTGAAACTAGGTCACTAGGTCAAATTTAAGGAATAAATTGTTGACATTTAGGTGAGCGATCCAGGGCCTTCATGGCCCTCTTGTTTTTGGAAGCGTAACCTGAACCACACCTATTATTTTGTTTGGCCTTAAATTGTAATGATCTGGGAAATTAAAAGTGCCACTTTCATAAAAAATTGGAGACGTTGTAGATGCAAAGACCTGAGTATACATTAGTTTACTTAAAGTTCCTTTATACACAGCGAAAAAATTGTCGGAAAAGGAGAAATTTAAAAAAAAAATCATCTGCAAAAGTTAAATTAATTTATGATTTCAGATCTCTGTAAATTTAAATAGTATTATGAAGTAAAACTAAAACTTTAATTTTTAGCACAAACAATACGTTGAAGAGACCAAAGCAAGTAAACCAGATGTTGTATTTATTGGCGACTCTCTGATACAGTACATGATGGTGTTTACTGAGGTATGCATGTCTATGGGTGTTTTGCCGTATACAGCTTTAGTGAGAACTTTATAAAAATCTTCTCCTCAGAAAGTATGAAGCAGATTTTCAAATAGTTCTGAAGAAATGCTTATTGGGTGCCCCCTTACCAGATTACTCCAAGCTATGTTGATTGGTCAGAAAACATGGCCGCTAGGAGGCATGTGTCTGTTTTGCATTGTATGGCAAATGTAGTTGTTTATTTTTTGCCAAATGACAGTGGAGCTATACTGGCCCTCTGAGGTCTCTTGTTTATGATATTCGGATATATAGTCATCCAAACCTTTCCCTAATTGTGATGACTTTTTATTGTGTCTGCCAAAATTAACTACATGAAACAGTATTGGAAAAGGAGCAAAGCATTTTGGTCAAAGCGAGAGAACACAAAGTTTATGCTTTTCCAAAAGTGTTAATATTTGTATAAAAATTATTCTTTCAAAGAAGTTTCAAAACGTTTTTAAAGTAGATCACTATTTACCCTTTCCCAGATAATATTATAACAATTCTGCAACAGATGTCCATGAAATTATCAAGGAAATATTGTGAAATATATTTATAATTAAATGTTTTAATATTGAATAAAGTTGAAACATTTTGGTTGGAAGAAAAATTGCTCATTATGAGTACTTTTTTCTTTTCTCAGAATGTTTTCAAAATGTGAATGCCACTGAGGCGTCAACATGCATTTATATTGTTGGAGAGGGTTAAATGTGAGTGTAATGGAAATGGTTGTTTATTTAATATATGAAGCAGAAAACTAATCTTTCAATTGTTTTAGGTGTGGGATAACTTCTTTAAACCCCTAAATGCTGTAAATTTCGGTATTGGTGGTGACCGAACTGAACATGTTTTATGGAGAGTCATCAATGGAGAAATGGACAACATGCAACCTAAGGTAAATGTTTTTAACAATAATATTATTGGCTCACCTAGGCAAGAAGTGCTCACGGTGAGGTACCTTAAATTTTGTTCTTTGTTTTTGTTCAGTCCTCTGTCGTCAACAAATGCAATTTTAACACTATACAGGCAACATTTTGCGTCCAATCTTCATGAAAGTTTATTAGAACACAAATCCTAGTCAAGTTCCAAACTGGGTAATGCGAGGTCAAAAAGTAGTTCTCAAGGTCAGATTGAAAGAATTTCTTGTTAACTCTCTGGAGACAGCAATCAATTACTTGAGAATATTTAACTTAATCTGAATAATTGGCTTGATGATATCTCGGCTAAGTTTGAATGTAGGTTGTATCCGGTCAAAAACCAGGTCATTAGTCCAAATTAAAGAAAAATAAAGTTAATCCTCTAGGGACAGCATATTTTGCTTTAGCAGCTTGAAACCTTGTCAGAATGGTATATAGGTCAATTATGTATAAAGGTCATGTCTGGTCAAAACCCAGGTCACTATACCAAATTAAAGGAAAATATTGTTAACCCTCTGGAATTCGCATTTTTAACTTGAGCATGTTGAAACTTTTACAGAATAATTATCTTGATGATATCTAGGCCAAAGTTTGAATATAGCCTTAGGTCATGTCCAGTCATAAACTAGGTCACAAGGCCAAATTGAAGGACAATCTTGTTAAAACTCTAGTATCAGCTTACCATACCCCTAAATGAGTTACTGTCACTGGCTGTGTGGTTGGCATAACTCTAATGAGTGGTCCCAACTCTAATGAGTGGTCCAGATCCATCATGACCATTTTGTTGAATTTAAATGACACATCGTGTTGTTTTCATGGTGATACGCTTTAACCATGTGAGTTTCCTAACATGAAATGGTAATTTATAAAGGGCCCTTAATAGGTAAATTGTCACACAGGGACTTTGAATAAGTGTAGTGTCACCAAGGGATCATGATAAGTAATAAAGGGACAATGAATATGTGTATTGGCACCAAGGGATCATGGTAAGTAATGAAGGGACAATGAATAAGTAGTGTCACCAAGGGATCATGATAAGTAATAAAGGGACAATGAATAAGTGTATTGTCACCAGGGATCATTATAAGTAATAAAGGGACAATGAATAAGTGTAGTGTCACCCAGGGATCATTATAAGTAATAAAGGGACAATGATGAATATGTGTATTGTCACCAGGGATCATTATAAGTAATAAAGGGACAATGGATAAGTGTAATGTCACCCAGGGATCATGCTAAGTAATAAAGGGACAATGAATAAGTGTAATGTCACCAAGGGATCATTATAAGTAATAAAGGGACAATGAATAAGTGTATTGTCACCAAGCAATTATGAATAATGGACCATTAATATGTGTATTGGCACCGGGGGATCATGATAAGTAATAAAGGGACAATGAATATGTGTATTGTCACCCAGGGATCATTATAAGTAATAAAGGGACAATGAATAAGTGTAATGTCACCAAGGAATCATGATAAGTAATAAAGGGACAATGATGAATATGTGTAGTGTCACCAAGGAATCATTATAAGTAATAAAGGGACAATGAATATGTGTATTGTCACCAGGGATCATGATAAGTAATAAAGGGACACTGAATATGTGTATTGTCACCCGGGATCATGATAAGTAATAAAGGGACAATGAATAAGTGTAGTGTCACCCAGGGATCATTATAAGTAATAAAGGAACAATGAATAAGTGTATTGTCACCAAGCAATTATGAATAATGGACCATTAATAAGTGCATTGTCATGCATTGTCATGCATGTATGAATAATAAGTACAGTTCCGGGTCATCGACAATTCTGGGTCACATTGAAAAAAATGTTGAGTATTAAGTAATATTTCCCATTAGCTTGGCTAGTTTCACTTCGATTTAGGACGTTGTCATTTCAAGAACGGATGTCGTAATCTCCAAACGCTTGACTTCATCGATTCCCGCGAAAGCAAAATCTCAATGTTTTTATTTATCTGTCACAGCGCAAATTGCTAATTGTAGCCATAATTTAAGTAATACAGGTATTTTAAGCACATACATGTGTAGGTTATTTACTACTGAACAGGATACATGTATATATCTTTTATTGACTTTTCGAAGTTGTGTATGCTAAATTAGCGGATAAATTTGACCACTTTCACATACGACACTTTCGGGTCAGCCAAAAGGTATTTCTCAAAATTATCAATTTATTAGTAAAACTATTTCGGTAACTTGTTAAGAATAATTCAATGCTTATGGTGATGAATTAATGTTAACAATTTGTTATTAAAATTGACATTTATTGTCAAATATGACTTATAAGTTGCTTAAAATCCAACAGTTTTCGTGCATGAAAGTGTATATTGTAAATTTAGCCCCGTCACTGTTCTGATTTGTATGCAATAGGTAATTGCAGGTGATATATTTTAGTTCTTTCTTTTTCATATTTTCTTAATAAAACTGTTAAATGAATATCTCATTATTAAAAAACAGTTGTTTGAGGTTACCCCGATAACATAAATTGTGTCACGTGACCCGGGTTTGGCAAGTTTGAGCCGAAACTGTCAAATTTACAGCTTGCAATTGCAGACACTAAAGAAACATTTTAACAAATTTATATAATTGTTAAATTACATCATGGTGGGGAGAAAGTATTTGTTTAACAATTTATGTAGTTTTGTTTCTCTCAACTTTCCTACAAAGAGACAAGATTCGTTAATTTGGTTACTGATCCGGAACTGTCGAGTTCACTGTTATTTCAACTATTTTGTCATCATGGAACCATGAATAAGTGTATTTTCATCCAGAGACCATGAATACATTTATAGTCACCAAGAGACCATGAATACATTTATAGTCACCAAGGGAACATGAATAAGTATATTGTCAGCAAGGAACTTTGAATAATTGTATTGTCATAGTTAATCAGCTGAAATACTGCTTTTAAAGGTTGTGGTTTTACTGGTTGGGACAAACAACATTCATAACAAAGACGAAGAAGTAGTGGAAGGTATCTTAGAAATCACTCAACAGATTCACAACAGACAGAAACAGGCACATATCATCATATTGGTGAGTTAAGAGACAACTTATTTTTAGACAATTTAGCAATATTTCCTTTTTTATACTCCCGTTTTTATATTATATTATAGATTTATCTGTGGCATCCAGTCCGCCCAATAACTTAAGAAGCCTTTGTCTAATCATTACCAAATTTGTATATTGGCATAATATCTGATAACTAGCCATATTGCTATCATCATTCTAGAGTTATCGCCCTTTAATTAAAGAAATTACTTAAATTGGTCTTGTCTGCTCAATGACTTTAGAAGCCATTGTCTAATCACCAAATATTTTTTGATATGATATCTCAGACATGTTTGATAACCAGCCATATCGCTGTTGTCACTCGAGAGTTATTGCTTTTTAGTTATTACTTAGAAGTTACATCAAATCGGTCTTGTCCAATCAATAACTTTTGAAGCCTTTATCCAATCATCACCAAATTTAGTCAGAATGTATATGGGCAAACTATCTTGATAACCAGACATTTTACTGTTGGTCACTCGAGAGTCATCGCCCTTTAATGACATAATTTACCTAAAATTGGTCTTGTCCGCTCAATAACTTTAGAAGCCTTTGTCTAATCACCACCAAATTTGGTCAGAATGTGTATTGGCATAATTTCTCGGAGAAATCTGATAACCAGCCATATCGCTTCAGCCATCTGAGTGTTATTGCCCTTTAATTATAGAAATTTACCTCAAATTGGTCTTGTCCGATCAATAACTTTTGAAGCATTTATTCAATCATCACCAAATTTAGTCAGGTTATCTTAGTCACTCTACACTTATGTCCCTCATAATGACCAAAACTGTATTAACAGTGTCTGCTCTCTAAATTTACCTGATATACAACCAATTATCACTATACTTGGTCTTAAAAAACATGACGGGCGTACTTTGTGACAGTTGGCGAACTTGTTTTACAAATCTCTGTTTAAATTGAACAATTTTTGATCTGTTTTATGTTTTCTTGTTTTCAAATTGAGTATTGTGTAAACAATTTCAATATTTCAGTTGGATCTTGTTATTAGAAGTTTTATGACATCTGTGCATAAGTGAACCTGTGGATGAACACAGTCTCTGCAGAGTCTGACTGTGTGACTGTGTGTAACATTGCTCTAGATGAACCTTGTGACATAAACCGTTGATTTTTGCTCTACTTTTATCGCCTTCAAGCACATTTGATCAATTACGACATATTACTGCTTTGGTGCAGAGGCGATAACTTTGAAAATATCTAGGTAAAAGTTCCGCTACAACTGGTGAAATGTTCGGAACATCTCTGAGTCAATAACTGTGTGTGTCTGACGATGTGCCTTATATAGCTCTAGTGATTTAAGTTTTGCCTTGCACAGTTGAGCAATATTGACCCTCATTGACCTGTCTCATGGATCCATGCAAAATGTTTTAAAAGTCTTCTACTCCCAAAGTTCCTGGCCGATTTTCAAATAAAGGTGGAGAAATATTCCTTGGTTGAACCTCTATCACATTGTTTAGATAACATGGTCACCAGGGTTGGCACTGATATGCCTTTTATGGCTCTCATGAAACTTGAGAAGTCTTCTCTGCTGACAGTATCTGGCGGATTTTCAAATAATTCTGTAGATATATTCCTTCTGTCGCGAATAAGCGATTTGTTCTTTATGTTTGCTCCGGTTAGACTCCGGTTGCCTTTGATATAATTCCGTTGCTCCGGTGGCTTTGTGATTCTACTCCGTTGCTCCGGTGTTGAATATACGTTGCTCCGGTGTGGAATATTCGTTGCTCCGTTGATGAGTATATATAGCTCCGACTTGGAAGGAAATTTTCAGTGTGTCTTAAAAGTTTAGATCCGTAGAATAACAAGATTGTGTTCAAACAAATAAATACAAATAAATTGATAAAACAGACTTCCATTTCTTAACCAACTAATTCCAATGTGTGGAGAATTAAATAAAAACTAAACAAAACGATCTCCACCACACCTTCTCTCTGTAAATTGCTTGTAAAACATGTCCACCAGTGGTTGAGGCTGTTTGGACTTAATTGGCTATAGTGATAACTTTAAAGGTCTGCTTTTTCGAAAAGATGTGGCTGATTTTCAATAAGTTTTGTAGAAATGTTTTTTGGGTGAACTTCTATCAAGTTTCTTCAATCCATGTTGATTGGTCTAAAACCATAAGGTCCAGATGACGGAACAATTCTGCGTAGTATTGCTTAATTGTCCTTTGCCTCTGTCTTTGATAGTGGTATGATACAGACCCTCTATGTCCTCTTGCCTAAATGTTTTTCAAAAACTGTTTGCTGTGAGTTTGTCTGCATGTGGATAACGGTTTCAGGATACCAAAAGGCAATATTGTTGTTTATTTTAGGGCATTCCACCAAAGGGACGGGACCCCAATCCTTACAGGGCCCAGATTGAGAGGATTAACAAAGGCCTCACAGACACAGTGAAGTGTATCCCAAACTGCTCATTCCTACCGACAGATCCTAAATTATTTGTGGACGACAAAGGGGAGATTAGTCAAACAGACATGTTCGATTACTTACACCTAACAAGTGTCGGGTATAACAAAATATGTGAACCACTCAAACAGTTGATTCAGCGAATGTTGGAGGAATTGCCCGCATTATGAGGATATGTCACGTTTTAGTAGGGTTCAATAGCCTATCAATTTAACCGTATTATTGCAGTCGAAACGATTTTAACGGATGTTTACCGTGTAGCCTCCAAAACGTTTTGCGCACTGGAAGATAGTTCACCAATTTTTTAATTGAATACTCAAACTATGCAAATGTCATATCTGAATAATTCGTAATAACACAGTTACTGTTGAAAACATGCCTCTGAAAAACAAATGTGTATGGTTTTGATTTAGTAGATAATTTGAAACGAAATTCGGTTACTTCCTTGAGATGACTGGATACAATCGAGTCACAAACCCTTGTTTTGGCTTTCCTTCTTGGATAAATAAATATATCCCACCGAAAATATCCAATATGTTATTTATTTACAAAAGAATATAGTTATATTCTTTTAATGTAGGATCTCAAACTCATGGGAGTTTTAATTCGTTCAGAGTAGTAAAGCGATGTTGACTTTCTTCTATACAAGGTCGTATTTAAACACAGAAACATTATTGTGTAAAGTGTCAAGGTTTAGGTCAATTGGAGGTATTACTTTCGTGCACTTTCTACTTTCTGATTTGAAGGTTTTTATAGTTTATCACCCCAAAAAATCAACATACATTTCTATTATTTAAAACCTCATAACCCTTTATTATTGTTAACTCTTTGTTTGGTTTGTTCAGATACACCAAGTCTGAAGTGACAACCTTTATAATGACCTTTTAAAACCCAAAATGTCTAAAAAGGAAAGTGTTATTATTGAAACGAGTTTAAAACAGTATGACCACACGGGAAATTGCCCATGATGAGCAATGTCTCTGTATGCCACATTGTTTTCAAAAGTAGTATGTTGGAACTTGGCGTCTGCTTGTGGGTTAAGATTAAGTTGTTTCCGTTATTATAAGTTACGTCTGCTGCCGCCGCTAATGGTGATTTTGTGCAATAAGACATTGAAAGTCTAGAATAATAAATTAAGATATGTCTGAATATTTTCTTACCATGGCGATAAATGTGTATAAATACTTCGCTAGTACATCAAAGAGCTGTGATTTTACGTTTTTCATGTCATATTTTGTTTCCTTATTAGTCCCCTAACTGTCGAAGACCGGTTTGGGGACTATAGGTTTGGTCGATTCAGTCTGTCTGTCTGTCAGTCCCTCATAACCTTGTCCGGCCCGCATCTTAGGATGTATTACCATGCATTATAGGATTTGAAAGAAACTTTGCTCAAATGTTCACCATGATGAGGCGGCATGCCGTGCTCAACATCCTGGACTGTACCTCAAATGACAAGGTCACACTTAGAGGTCAAAGGTCCAAATGAGTACGGTTTGATATGATTACCTTGTCCGGCCCGCATCTCAACCATGCATCATGAAATTTCCAATGATTTTTGCACAAACGTTCATTATGATGAGGCTGCGTGTCATACTCATGACCCAGGCCTGTACATCAACTGTCAAGGTCACACTTAGATGTCAAAGGTTAAGATAAGTATTATTGGATAGGACTGTACTTTGTCCGGCCAATATTTCAACCATGCATCATAGGATTTCAAGGAAACTTGGCAAAAACATTCACCATGATAAGGCAGCGTGTCGCGCACAAGACCCATGCATGTACCTCAAATGTCAAGGTCATACTTAGAGGTCAAAGGTCAACATGAGTAATGTTGGATAGGATAACCACGCATCATAGGATTTCCAAGAAACTTGGCACAAACGTTCAACATGATGAGGCCTGTACCTCAACTGTGAAGGTCACACTTATAGGTCAAACTGAGGACTGTACATTGTCTGGCCCGCATCTCAACCATGTATCATAGGATTTCAAAGTTACTAGGCACACATGTTCACCATCTTAAGGCGGCGTGTCGCGCACAAGACCCAGGCATGTACCTCAAATGTCAAGGTCACACTAAGAGGTCAAAGGTCAAAATGAGAACAGTTTGATAGGAGTGTACCTTGTCTGATCCGCCTGTCAACCATGCATCATAGGATTCCCAAGTTACTAGGCACACATGTTCACCATGATAAGGTGGCGTGTCACGCACAATACCCAGGCCTGAACCTCAAGTGTCAAGGTTACACTTAGAAGTCAAAAGATAAAATGAGAAACCATGCATCATAGGATTCCAAAGTTACTGGGCATATATGTTCACCATGATGAGGTTACATGTTGTGCACAAGACCCACGCATGTACCTCAAAGGTCAAGGTTACATTTAGAGGTCAAAGGTCGAAATGAGAAATGTTTGTTGTTATGACTGTACCTTGTCTGGCCCTCATCTCAACCATGCATCATAGGATTCCCAAGTAACATGTACATAATGAATCAACGTGTCGCGCACAAAAACAGGCCCCCTCCCCCACGCCAAAAAGAAAGTACACAGGGTGCTGTCCTCGTTCGGTAGGTGACTTTTGTAACTTTTGTAATACGACATTAAATTGTTTTATTATGTTATCACATATACATCTCTATTCATATTTTCCTATAATTGCTGGTTAGATAAAATGCTCTTGAATAAACTTATCTATTTATCATCCATTTCTTTTTCTGAAATTTCCTACATGCATGCTAAAATCGCTAACGTTCATTTCCCGTTCGTTTGGGTCCAGGTCAATGTTACTTTCACTAACAATAGAATGCATGTGTTATGGCAACCGCTGAACGCTATTCCGATGGCTTTTTAACACATTTCTTGTTACATTTTCCGGTGACCGTATTTTTCATTGTATATTTACACACGCAAACCAGTACTTGCTGAATATTGAAATTGTCAATCAATATTTTTTCTATCGTTTTTCTGTCCATAAAGGTTTAAAGCCGTTCTTGATTCTCCTTCAGTCATACCACTACCGTTCGATTCTGATGTAAACCCTTCGACACTTTCTACAGAAGATGACGTTAGAGAACATTGTGATAAAAGAAAACAATGTCATAAATAGTGATACTGACATTGAATTTTTTGCCACAATGATTTCAACTGTAATAGAAACATATTCCTTTCTTTATAAATATTACTCATGTTTGCCTAGATATTTTTGAGGTCGGCTCCTGTAGCTTTGTTGTCTTAGGTAAATGCTAACTCACTAGACATTAAAGCAACGACAATGGTCTCGGCGTTCTTTGCCTTTCAATAGGGAGAGTTTTTGCCCATTTGGGCTTGGCCATTTTCGTAATCGAGACATGACATTTGTGCTGCAGACGACATTTGGTGACCGTGTTGGAATTAGAACAAAAATGCTGTTCAGGATGATTACTTACACGTCTTCTTTCCACATTGCTGATATGCCACTATCAAACTTATGCTTCCACTTTCAGTGTGTACGTTTTTATCCTAAACATTTTCAAGGCCAATTACTATATGATGATACTAATACTGTAAGCAGGCCAACTCCGGCTGGGCATAGCATCCGGCTGACAGAATTCGGCGAAACAGGACCTCATGCAACACGAAGTCAGTTTGAGGCACTTTTACCTGGCATGCATCAATCTACCGCCCAGTCCAGTCCATCTATCCAAAACAATAGGCACGCCAAAACAAAGGTATGAGCCACTTTGTCGGCCCAACTCCGGCTTGGTTTTGCAGCCGGATGCCATAAAGCCTACAATGCTAACATCATCTGAATATGGCAGCCACCTGCCATAAATCCTGGTGGAATCCGGCTAGTGAGACTCTGAGCCAGAGTGTGGCACTTTCACCTGACATTCGAACATGACGGGTGCAAAGTCGGGACTTTATTATTGAAATTCCAACTGCGGTTGTGCATAGCAGCCGGCTGACGCAACTTGGCGAAACAGGACCTCATGCAACACAAGTCATTTTGAGGCGCTTTCACATGGCATGCATCAATTGACCGCCCAATATATGTGTCAGGTCATGATGCCAGATAAACTCTCTGATTCGAACAGGAAGGGTGCAAAGTTGCAAAGTCATAAGCCGGAATAACTGTATAAAAAGGAAACCTTTCATGAGTATACTCTGTTTTTAAGAGCTCTACTTTCTAATCATATTGACCGCATTGGTAGTGATAGAGCGTCTGTCTCGGATCCAGGAGGTCAAGGGTTCGATCAGTGGTCGGTCCTACCAAAGCTTTTAAAAGAGTAATGGCTTTCCCTCCTTGGTCTTAAGGAGTGTTGGGTTGACTCACTGGTGCCAGGATAAATGGACCTGTAGCTTGCTGGTAACTTACCCAGGACCACCGTGATATAACTGATAAATGGACCTGTAGCTTGCTGGTAACTTACCCAGGACCACCGTGATATAACTAAACAAAGTTGAAATCAGCATGCAATACCATACAAACACATTCACAATGTATGGTTTTTAGTTGTTTTCAGTTTGCGGTTATAACATTCAAAAGAGCTTACAGTCATTATATTTGATTGTTGTGATGCATTGGTTTAAGTATCATGCATTTTAATTGAATTATGGCCGGTCATTGCATTAGACTTGATTTCTTGTTAATGCTTAAAGGTTCAGTTGTTCAGTTGTTATACCAAATCGACTGTGTTCAAATTACAATTGAGCTTTGTGTTGCTGCTGTCTTAACCCTTACATATAACACATATGTAGTAGACGACACACCCGATAGAAATTGAAAACTCATTTAAATGAAAGAACAATGTACAATGATTGAATAGAGTTGAAAACATGGTGACAAAAGAAGAAATTGCTTGTTTTTAGCTTTCTGTTGTCGCCATGTTTTCAAAAAGTCGTCTGCTGCAAAAGCGACAGAAAGCGTCTATATGAGGGAAAGGGTTAAAATATGCATGTACTTTTAAAGTTTTTAGACAAAGAGGAATCTGACATGGCAAAGTGGCTACCATTTTGAAATTTAAATGAAGTGTGTTATGTGTAATCATGCTTGCCCTGGGGTCATATTGGACTGTCCTCGCTCAAGGTACATTTCTGGCCTTATACTAATTAGTAACTTAGAGGTCATTGACAAGTAACCCTTTCCCACTTGCAGACGCATTTCCACGCCTTTGCAGAAGACGGCTTTTGAAAATATTGTGTCAAACGGATAAATTGTTAATTTTTCCTTTTTGCCACAATCTATTCAATAATTAAATTTGTATATATGGAGACTTTCCATTTTTATGTCAGGATGCTTTCAAGTCACATGCTGTGGGGTTTTGGTATGCCAGAAAGGTTTAAGTGTACTTTGCTGTGATATAATTGAAATACTGTTGTAAATAGATTCAATCTTCTTTGAAAACATCCGAGGCCAAAAAAGTAACGTCTCTGAAAAATAAAATGTATTTTCTGACTGAGGATGAGACACAGGGTCTGGTCTCAGTACAGCTTTTTTCATGGTTGCCTGTTCTTATGTTGCCGACCCATTAACAACTACAGTCCATTAAATAGGTTAACAAACAATGTAGACATTTTTTATATAATCTGAATATTAAGACTTTAAAAAAAATATCTTTATTGTGATAAGTAACAAAATAATGTCATAAAAGGTCTAACAAGACATGAATGGATAAAAATGTGTTAAAACATTAAAATACCTTGTCTGCTACACACATCCCAATAGTGAAACGCTTAATAAGAACTTAACTATCCCTTTCCCGAATGCAGCAACTTCGCAGCAGTCGACTTTGAAATATATGGAAAATCCCTTTAAATAAAAGTACATTTAGTGTATGGAGTTGAAAACATGAGGACAAAATGAGAAATTGCTTATTTTGATCTATTTCTTTTGTCGCCATGCTTTCAAAAAGCAGTCTGCTGCAGGGGCGTCAGAACGCGTCTTTATGAGGGAAAGTGTTAAATGCTGTCTCTAAGGAATAAAGGAAATATTGATTACTTGCAAAATACATGATATTTACATTAAATCTAAGACAGACTACTCTTTATTAGTTGTTGTACATATGTACTGTAATGATTGTGTCCCTTTATTTGATAAACTTGTATTCTGTATAACTCCGTATACTTTACATTTGTTTTGACGCTCTAGCTTAACCCTTTCCCACATAAGTTGCTTTCTGACGCATCTCAGCAGCAGACGACTTTTGAAAGAACATAGGGCCAAAAAAAAGGGAAATTTCTCATAATGAGCAATTTCTCCTTTTGCCACAATGTTTTCAACTCTAATCTGAAACTAGATTCGTATATAAGGAGATTTCCATTTTTGTCTACAGATGATTTCCAAGTCAACTGCTACAGGATTGTTGTATGTGGGAAAGGATTAAAAGTGTTTCAGTAGTACTAAATAAATAATAAAGAATCAAAAGTAACATAACAGAATGAGCAATTTCGTCTTTTACAACAATGTTTTCAAAATTCGTCTGCTGCAGATGCATGACAATACGTCTATAAGTGGGCAAGGATTAAGCAGGAATGCCCGGGAAAGAATGTTAAAAAGAGAACTTTGTACTGCTCAGGTTCCGATTCCACCAACCTTACTTAGCGCTAAATAATATTTAGATATGTATTTTGTCTGCCACAGAGATGTTGAAATTTGTTTGAATTAAAGTCAAATAATACAAATTTAATAGCTGGCACCAATCATACACATATAATGCATTCCTCGAACAAAGGAAACATTTGTATTGAAAACGTTTGACCTACTCAGTAGTCAGGACCAGACAGAGATATGGAACATTGATTTCACTGCAAGTCAGGAACTGTGAACATTTTACGAAATTAAGGGACAAGGGACACATAACTTAAACTAAATCATAATAACTTTACTATATATGTAAATATTTGTACATTTTTAACCATTTCCTACCTTAAGACACATTTTGATGCATTTGCAGTAGACGCCTTTTTTAAACATCGTGACAAAAGGAGAAATTGCTCAAAACAATCAATTTCTCACAATTTTAGATATTTCTCATATTTTTGAGTAGACATTTTCAAAGTCGTCTGCTGCAGAGGACTTTTTGGGCATGCCCACATGTGCAAACTCAAAGGACTTTATTAGAATTATTATTATAATTACATTGTATAATTATTATATTCATGGGTTGCCTTATTATTATTTTTTAAATTTGTAATATATATATTTTTAGGGTTGTTTACTTTGATATAATTCAACTCTTTCCCACATACACAAATTTTGCAGCAGAGGAATTTGAAAAAGAGATAAAAAATATTTGGAAAATTGCTAAAAATGAAAATATTATTACTGGATAGAGTTTAAGACATTGTGACAAAAGGAGAAATTTCTAACAATGTTTTCAAAAGCCGTGTACTGCAGATTCGTCAAAATGCTTCAACAGTTGGGAAAGAGATAATTATAGAAAACAATGCAAAATCATGTAATTTCAGAGAGTTAACGTAGCAATTCATCTTTTTCCCAAAAAAGGTTTTCATAAGTCATATACGGCAGAAGCCATGATAGTTGTCTATATCCATGAAACGGTACACGAATATACTTTGTTTAGGCCTAATTTACGACAGAAGCCATGATAGTTGTCTATATCAATGAAAATGTACAAGAATATACTTTGTTTAGGCCATGGTCATAGTCATAGTCTCATCAGCAGCAAGCAGATGTTTGAACTCCGATTTAAATGTCTTGTAATCCTCATATGTCTCGGGTAGCTCTAACATATTCGAGCAGGTGTGGGCTTTTGGGGCACGCTGGAAACCAGATTCCTTTGTAAAACACACAAAAAGTACTTGTCGTGGGGTAGTCTTGCTCCCTGTGAGAAAGTGTAGGAATGTTTCAAGTTCAGGCTGGCTTATTTCTGTTAGGAAGTCTTTCAGGTATCGATATACCCTTTTCTGTCGCGGTGTCAAACGTTGCTCTTTTGGATCCGTTTTCAACCTCGCAATGACACACGTTGGAGTTGGCATTAGTGCTCGAAAAAGGACTTCAAGGTAACTGATATTCAGCATACTCCAGAAATATTGAAAGTGAGCCGCTGGGATACCCGCTCTCATGAGATCAAGTAACGGTTTGGGTCGGATACATAGTGTATTGCGAGCTAATCCCGTTAAATGCTGGTGGAACGACTTTTCCTGTATGACAGCGGGGTAATCAAACCTAGTGAAAATTGTCTGGATTTCGTCGGTCTGTTCTCTTGTAAGTGCTTTAAAATTATTCATGGCTGATGTTACCAGTTGTCTATCTACTGGATCCAAGAAAAACAGAAAGTCCTCGAGTATTGTTGCCTTGTCCACATTGGTTGTGTCAAATATCATAACAATAATGGCACTCTTACACAGGGGCAATGGAAGAGCCTTTGTTACCGCCACTGTATGTGACATAATCCGCCCAAAGGTTCGGTAATATTGCTCTTCTACGTCCCATCGATTTATCGGAAGATACGGGACAACCATTTCGTATCCCAAAAAGTATTGGGCCTGTGCTTGGTACCAAAACGTGGTGAACATGTCTTCAGTTACCCCACCACCGTCCATCCCTCGTTCGCCGATCATTTTGATAGTGACACGTGATACAGCGAGGTTTGGATCATCATACAGCTGGAGGAGATGATGGACTATTTTACTTCTGTCTACTTGTATTTGAATAACTTTCTGACTTAAGTGGCGATTATGCTGATCCAGTACTGAAATGGTAAAACTATACGTTATGACCTTTTCCCCTAATCCATGTAACGGAAGTCTTACTTAGATATGAAGGTTAAAATAATTAACAAACATGAAAACATTATGGCAAAAGAAGATATTGCTTAAATTAAGAAAGTTTTCCTTTCAAGATTTGTCTGCTGCAGAGTCAATGAAATGCGTCTGTAAGGGAGCTGGGTTTACTAGAAATGTTTTATTTTCATAATACATGTATACCTATATGTAATATTTTAAAACACTACCATAAGTAGTTGATCAGTTATGGCATTATTCATATAAGCTTCTTATAAACCAACGAATGACTGCGATGCCTCATGAATCTTTGGATTGTGTCAGGCCCGGCAGCTCAGTCAGTAGCAGTGCGGGCTGTCAACCAGTGGCTGATACCAACATTTGTGACGTTTGACTATTCATTTGTCTTCCACCAATAGGCTAACAGTATATATGGAAAATAAGCCACTTGTTTGGAAAGTCTGTTGTGTAAATACTGTGTAAAAATCAGGAATAACATGAACTGGCAGCCGTGCTATGAACGATTAATGAACACTGTGTTATAACTGACTCTAGAGGGAAACAATTTGGTTCCAAAACCTCTGCGGTTCCATTTTCGTTTGACTTTTCCAATTTCTTATACAATTAACATCGTCATTCATTCTCATTCGCAGATAAGGTTAACATTTCGAGGCTGTATGTTGCTATTATCCATTAGGGGAATTTGATTAAATCTTTCCCCGATATATCAGACTTTTGACTCATTTTATAAAATACTTTAGGGAAATAGTTATGGTAAAGGGACAAGCATGTTTTTATTTGCACACTCAAGGGGTTTCCCCATTTTTTTTTTTAAATACCTCCTTTTTTCACAAGTGTTACTTTTAATAAGTCACAACTCTTGAATGCATTCGACCCTAAATGTGATATATCAAGTCCGAGTCGAGAGTTAAATAAGTTATATGAGCTTCACTCAACAAAAAACGTATGATTTTGGCGCAGCTTGGTTGAACACTATTTATATTAAACTCGTTATTACAAGTACATGTCAACACAACACAAATATAAAAGGATTGACCAGGACGCATTAGGCTTATTTAAGTAGCATTCTCCTTAGAATACATATCGTTGTTTGTTCAGTTTAATCTGGCTTCGCACTGTTTGCCAATTAGTCAAAGGCGGTTTCAAGCAACTTCTACCAAACATGTACATTGAGATCAGGTAGGTTGATATATATCAACCTACACATATCCAGAGCTCTTGATAAGGGGCGTGGTTTATGTTTCTAAAATCCTTATTTATCACACATACTCTATGTTTCGGGTACGCGAAATAATCGTCTTAGTGATACGGGGTTACTTTGAGCACACTCCGCATAGGTTTTGGTTGAGATATTGTGGAAAAAGACAAGTTTACTCCCCTCGTCTGCATATCATACCTATGCTAAGGTTAATTGTTTTCTTTCACGGGTGATCTGGGTCTATTGTTTACATCTTTACACGGTCGCCGCAAGAGAACACCAACGATCGTCTGCACGTTTCTAAGTCGAAAAAAGGGCATTGCTTAATAGTTATTAAAGCTTGGTATAGACATGCAAGTATAGACTTGGTATAGACATGCATATTGTTTAAAGGAACATGTGTACCAAGTTTCATTTGCAAATGCTGAACGGTTTTTGAGTTATGAGACAAGGTTAGAGTTTTGTGACGATGCAGACCACGCTAACGACGAAGACGAAACAGCAGACGACGACGATGACGCACAGGGTAAAACAATACTTCGACTTCTACACGCTTCCAGTTCTTCATCTATTAATAATAGTAATTTTAACCCTGTTAAATTTTCATTGAATTACCCTTTTCCACACACAAACGCTTTTTACACAATTTCAGCAGAGGTCTTTTGAAAACATTATTGCAAAAGGAAACATTACTTATATAAAGTGTTTTTTCCTTTGCTACAATGCTTTCACATCTAATCAATTATTACATTGTATACTTTCACTATGTCAATTGTCCATATATCACCTTGGAAATTAAGAAACAAGAAAACTATTATTTATTTAATAAAAAGATCAGAAACATATAAATCCCTCCCTAAGTCGTGTTTGTTATTAAATCGCATCCATGACTCATTCTCACAAACATATAAGATGGACGATAACTTTACTTTGCGTTTACTTTTTCAGCGCCGAATTTCAAAAGGTATAGGCTCTTCCATGTTCTAAATCGAGCGACTATATTTGTCATGTTATAAGATTATTTGGAATATTTTCAAAACTCAAAGACAGTGATTCGGATTTCAGGTGATATTCTCATTACGAGCTGACTCACCTGAATCTATAGTCGTGTTGCTGCTGCTTTCACGTATATCTATACTATTGATAATAATTACTCAGGAACAAGTGAAGCATCAGTACAATTGATTGATTGATCGGGGTTTGACGCCGTTTTCAACAATTGTTATGTTATATCACGGCAGCCAGTTCACCTACTCATATATTTCCTTGTTTTGTTCACAACAGTACTCCACACAACATACTTTCCAAGCAACTGGCTGCTTTACCACATAGACTGTTAACCCATTGGTGAAAGACGAAAGACGAATGACGCACACTTTTGTCAAACGTCGTAAATTTTGATGGTCGAGCTGGGGTGTGAAGAAGCAAAGGTACAAACAACACATGCAAGCTATGGTGAACATATTATCTATTGAAGAAACCATCGTTCACCCTCAAGTGTTTTAGAAATTAATAAATGTCAATGTACAGCCCATTATACCATAGGAGGCGTCGTGTGATTAGCGTTGGGCATCTAGAATTGGGCGTCCCGTGTTCAATCCCAAATCGTGGCGTCTTGGTCTCGGTGGAGTGCTTTTAAGCAAGTCACATTTCCTAGCATAGTACTGCTTCGTTTACCCAGGGAGCATAAGTGAACAAAACAACCCATAGTGGTATCAGCTGAAACGTCCTTCATTCATTGATGTATTATCGTCTACATTGATGGTTTGACGGTACTCAGACCTAGAAATTCACCTTATAATTAGTCGTATAGTTTGGGTCACGACAAATCATCAGAGCACGTACCTTTTCACATGCTCCGTTATATGATAGTCAGGTTTCTAAGGAGATGACCACATGTTGAATGCGTCGACAGCAAATGCCTTTTAAAGACAAATTGGATGCAGAAAAAGTGTCGATATTGAAGTCTTTAGGGAAAAAAACCAATCTACGATGGTTTCCTTTTTTACACGGAAAGGGTTGATTTAAACCACACCGACTACATTCAACGACGTTGTACTGATGAAACATTGAATAGTTCTAATGTGTCACATATAATCTCATACAGAATAGCTTCATCATTCTAATGAGGCATCTGTGTTTCTACAGCAGACCACTGAGAAAACCAACATTATGGACTCAGCGTAAAATGTCCACCTTGATAAGCCTAAGCATGCCGCGCAGGCTAACACGGACATATCTCTATACCTCTATCCCTCGGAGGCGGAACGTGTAGGCCCGGATCAGTCTGCGCTGACAGCGCAGGCTGATCTGGTCGATACATTGCGCAAATGCCATTATGTTGGTTTTCTCGCGGGACGGCTAAAATATTGAATCGAGTTGAAGATACTGCGTCATGAGCAATTTCTCTTTTTGCCAAAAGGTTATTCAAAAGTTGTCTCCTTGTTTGGAAAGGGTTACTCGTATTTAACACAACGCCAATGAAGCCTTGTTTAGTTTAAACCATATTTATTTTACATCGATTCCGAGGGTAGTTATCATTTTTTTTATTTACTATCTTTTTAAAAGTCACCAAGGGACGTCAACCTTTTTCGAAGAATATGTATAATCACTGGGAAAGACTCGCAATATATTACAAATAATGTTTTAACTTTCGCGAAATTACGTGAACTACCGAAAACAAAACTTTCAATGTTCATGTTTATGAGAGCAACGTATTTTTATGCATGATGTGTCATACAAAATATCAAAAATTCTTATATGTATTGAAGAATGTAAGTTTTCCGTATAATTTGCACTGACGTCACCGATTCCTTTATCAAATAAAATGTCATTTCCGAGAAAATATGAATTGTCATCAGTCATGTCACACTTGTTGAAACGAGTTAATATTTATCTTGAATTAACATTTTGTTATTCACATATTATATGTTAGTTTGGCATGGACTTTCTTGCATTTTTATGTTGTTCATGGTTGTTTTTTTGTAATTTTTGCCACCGTGAAAGGTCTTTGACCTTCAGGCTAGACAAACAAGTTTACTTATGTTATGAAAAGACCGACCCGCTCGACGATGTTTTCCAACGAATAGGAAAACGAATGTAAGCAGTAGACAGTAAAGATTAAGTTTCAAAGATAAATAATAAATTTACTCAAGTTGATTGCTCGAAATATACGGTTATTCCTATTGATTCTTTATATAATATTCAATGTATTACTGTATTTATAACGACGATTTAAAACTTAACGTGGATTGTAAATCAAATAGATATCAAAAAGTATGACATAGAAGAATGTCACTTTTCCGTATGATATTAAATTGACCTATATATTATGTCACTATTAACGTTCAGGATTACGACTGACTAGTAACTTACCCAGGAAACTCCGTGATATATCTGAACCAAACAAACACATGTTCCTGTAACCCGTAAAAGTGATCTTATGCTACATACTTCTCATCGATTGCCCTTTTTAATCATGATGTTCAACCGAAAAGGGTGACGACCTTTTGTTGTGTTCATCTATCAAAAGCAACACAAGTGTGTCCAATTTGTTTCTATCTATTTGAATAAACAACAACAGTTGAATGATTTAAAAGAAGTATTGATTCATTTGGATTTAATGCCGTGTTCAGCAATGTTCAGCCGTATGACGGCGGTCAGTTCGCATATCCATGTGTGTCCATGCTTTCTCATACCAGTACTTCTTACAGCAGTGTTTCAAGGCAACTGGCGCTTGCTGCAGTGATATTTATCAAATGTTGGCTTAGCTGAGGTCTGAGCGTCCAACCCATGGATGGAAAGACCGTGTCACTACCGTCTGTGCTGCCTGGGTCGACAATTTACGAAGTAACATTATTCATTCAACCCTTACCCACATACAGACTCTTTCTGCCGGGGTCGACAATTTACGAAGTAACAGTATTTATCTAACCCTTACCCACATAGAGACTCTTTCTGACGCTTCTGCAGCTGACTTCTCAAGAATTGTGGCAATGGAAGAAACTTTACATGATGAACGATTTCTGATTTTATTACATTTTCAAACTCTATTCATTACTCAGTGTTTTTGCCTATAAGTTTTCAAAGTTTTCTGATGCAGATACACTGCGTGTATGAAAGGGTTAACCAAATAAAACGAGCAACATTTATAGGACGCCAACGTTAGTAGATAGTGAAGATATAGTTACCGCCATGCTATAAAATTCGTATATAAACTGTTTGTTAAACATATGAAGAATGTTTCTACTAGTTGGCCAGCAACGTGTATCGTTTTAAGGCCGGGCTGATACTATGCTATAAGGACACGGATCGAGGACGCAGGACAACGCTGGATATGACGTCAGTTGGTTGTGAAAACAAAGAACGTCATTGGTCAAGATCGCAGATAAAGAACTTGACATAACATTTTGACTTGCGTAAACTTAGTGCTCACTTGGTCCCGCGGACTTTAATTAAGTAGCACATGAAGTGGAAAGATCACGTTTGAGTAAACTCAAAAAAAGTTTCTGAAAGGAAGAAGATACTTTTTGTTATAGAAAAAATACTACTGACGAAACAAGGTCCGAAGAAGAAAGACCAATCTAGGCAGTTGAAAGCAGATTCGTCTACTCCGCCAAAAAAGGCGGCAAGCAAAGTCCATTTAAAAACAGATGTACATATTGTTTATGGACAGTTTTGATATGTTACTGCAGAACACAATGCCTCTCCATACGCCTTTGAATTCGTCATATTATTAAAAGATAATTTTAACATGTATCTATCGACAGACATTCCTCTTATTTCTCTGTTAATTAAAACAACTACTATGCATTTTTATTTATTAAGATATGTGGACTGAAAACTAAAAAACTATTCACTTAGCATTATTTACCTATACTATCCAGGTTTTGAGGAGAGATGAAGTGCGTGACATCAGACAATAGCGATCAGGATTTTAGCTAGATAGATCAGTAATATCCAAGACATACAGCAGCAATGCCGTTTAAAATTAATTAGCTTGGATTTTAGACCGAATTCAGCCGACATAGCACCTATAGATTATAGTATTCTGCGTCTTTCAAATCTGCACGAAAAGGTCACAAGTTCGATAGGTTTCATGAGCTCTCATTGGCATAAAAAACAGTGTTAGCTGACTTCGAGAGGGGATTGCATTACGGTCACGTGTACTGAGTGGATAGCGAGACAGGAAAAGTGTATTCGGTACAATGGATACTACAATGGATACTACAGTGAGAAAACATAAAACAACGACGTTGAACTTATCAATAAAATCTTCACAGTGACGTCGTAACGTTACAGTCGAAGCGTCCCGATGACCTACCGATGGTGGTACAACTGTTTACTTAAGAGGATTTTTAAATCTACGTAACGTAAAAGACATCTCTGAAATATCGAATAACATTGTGGTCTACTGCTGGTTAAATTTGTGTGTATTAACGTCCACGTTATATTAGTTAGAAAACCCCTCGAAATTACGCTTAGTAGATGACCTAAAAAAGTATAACAATTAATATCATTAATACTTTTTAATCATCAAATAGTAAAATAGGTTGATTGTTTTGGGTATTACGCGACTTTCAACAGCTAATGTCTGGTGGACAGGAAAGATGTAATTGGTCTCACACCTGCTGGAGCTCATATAACTGAAGACCCACTTAGCCACTTCGTACGGTTCAAGTAAAGGTTATACTGTGACTGCAAATTTGTATTGGGTGACCTCCAGTTACAAGAGCAAAGATATTATAGGAAATATGGAACATTGTTTATAATGAGGAGTTTGCTCTTTTTCAAAACAATTGTTTAAGTTAGATTTAGGTTAGCATTACTAATACCTGGTCTAAATATTAAGAGCAGACTAGTACCTGTATAAACTTTTGTCGAAAATCAGACGTGATGATATGGGTTTTCATGAATATAGTTGGATAAAGGTTAACCCTTTTCTTCATACAAATGCTCTAGGACGCATCTACAGAAGACATACTTTCGAAACATCGTGGCAAAGACGAAATTGTTCATGATGACCAATTTCTACTTTTTCTACAAATGTTTTAATCTCTCTCCAATAATTTACTTTTATCTATAATTTTTTTTCTTTTTTCCGCTGAAGTTTTTTCAAAGACGTCTGCTTCAGATGTGTAAAATGTGGGATACGGGTTTAATAAGAACAACTTCACTTAAGTGCTCCGATAACTTAACTCTAGTGGAAGCCAAATTGAAATTGACAGAAACAAGTCCTTTCTCTTTTGGATGCTAATAAGAAAAAAGTGTTACCATAGTAACAGCCTATGCATATTGTCCTCACTCAAAATTAACATTTGTCCTTATAGTGGTGAATACGAGAAACTGGTGTCGCGAATTATTGATATTTGTAAGGTTTACTTTTAACATATCTACCCTTTCCCTTACACAATACTTTAGAAGCAGACATCTTTATAAATACATCTACGCAAACATTATAATTATGTTTTACAATTTGATTTTTGAAAATGTTTTGGTAAATGGAGACATTCCTCCGATCGTTTCCAACTTTAGATACTTGTTTAATCGTTTAAAGAGAGTTTTTCATATGTCTCACTAAGTGTTTTCAAATTCTCTGTAGGTTTAAACTTTACCGCATTTGATAGTGCCGCCAATATATCCAACTGAAAAATAAAACAAAGGCAAAAAGGTAAAATTCATGTAAGTGAAAATTGTGCTTATGAGCTTAACCCTTTCCCACATACAATTTAAATTTGTATTAAAACATTCTTGCGTCCGGCCCATAACATACATACATACATGCACATTATTGGCCGAGTTTTCAAACATCAGTGGTCCTCTCCTATCACTCTGCCACCCACTGTATAGGCTATGATGAGATGTCATGTCTTTACAAACTCATATTTGTCTGCAGCATCGGCTTACAGAATAAAGAGTTATGGCACATTCTAAAGTATGAGTAGTGTTCAATTGAAGAACAAATAAATGTTCCGCAGTCAGCAGTTGATACATTACAATATAATAAAGAGTGTTGCTTATTTCAACTAGACAGATAAATTGCGTATTCCTAGAAGTTTTAGTCTTTTTCTGTGTCTCCTTTAAATATACTTAATTATACATATATATATATATATATATATATATATATACACAGATGAAAAGTGACGCCTACGCAGCAAATGATTTTTGAAAACATTGTGGCAAATGGAAAAATTGTTCCGAATGTTATCAACTCTATATAACTATTTTTTCATATTTCGACTAGATGTTTTTAAATTTGGCGGAATTGAAAAATACCAAACAAATATCCGGACGATGATTTTAAAAAATAGAAACGCAACAAATAACACTCATACTGTAATTGAAGTAAAACCATGCTAATAATAATTTGGATTGAATGTTTAAGATTCTACACCGTTTTCAACAATACTTCAATTAGTTTACGGCGACTAGTTCACTTATCCATGTGTGTCATGGCTTTCTTATTCCAGAATCCCAAGCAAGTATATCTTAGAGCCTCTTGCTTATTTCCACATTGACTGTAAACCCATTGGTGAAAGAAAAAGGACGCGTGTCGCATAGACTTTTATCAAATGTGAGAAAATTAAACTGAATTTCTCAGTCGGTTTGTTTTCGCTCAAGAGTTCACAATTATAAAACCGCATTATACTCCACTGAAGCAGACGACATATATTGCATTTACTGTAGACGACATTCTGAAATGGGGAGAAAAGGGGATTGTTTTCTCAGAACTGAAAATGCCTCGTTTACATGCACTGTTATATCGAAACCAGTAGTTCTCAAAGCAGATGAATTTAAAACTGTCATATCAGGAGACATCGTTCATTGGGTGACATTCCCCCCAGTAGCAACGCTGTAACGAAATTCTCTCTATAATTGACCTTGTTGACCATACTAAATCAATCTACACAACCAAGGAAGGGAGTCTTCTCTTTTTTGAAAGTATACGTTTAAAAGTGTTGCGCGAGTAAATGTTTGCAATAGAACAATTGTGAATTGAAATGTTTGTTCCCCTTTTTCCACATCTAGGCGATTTTTTAAACATGTTTTCAATTATACTCAGTACTAGTAACTAATCATGTATTTATGAGATTGTTTATATTTTCCCGAGATGTTGTCAAATTCGTCTGTTATAATTGTTTTATGTTGGTAAGTTGAACGGCTAAATTGTAAGACACGTGGCTAATTCATTTACTGATTGGGGTTTATAACTAACGATGTGGAACAACATATTTTTGTCACGATTGTTCCCAAATGTAGTTTAGATTCAGACGTATCAGGGTATCTAAATAATGTTTAAAGTCGCGCGCACGACAACAAGTTGGGATCACATATAAAGATGAACTGGCCGCCGTGATGTCACAGAAATATGGTTGGAACAAAATAATTTATAAAAAATGAATGTAATTTATAATTCATTAGAATGAGAAAGACAGTTTTATTTTTTCTGGCTGTTCCGTTAACAAAAACTGACCTACGATAGTTTACGACCATCGAATTGCACACACTGTGGTCACGATTGCCATGCTAAACGTTGAAGGTTAGTTTTTGCATGATACCGGAGATACTTTTACACACACATGCTAATTGTCTATGCCTCTCTACCCATCTATGTGCATAAGGTTCACACGTTCGTCAGATTGCTGGATCTTTAAAGTAACTGTTTTAAGTTGTGTCAGTATTACGTCTTTCATTAGTCAGCAATGTAGATATTAATGTAAACTTATTATTTTCCCTTTATATATTCCACCATTCACGTTTTACAAATTATAAATTATAACGGAATAAAAAGAAAATGAAATATGCTTTTAAGTGTATTAATGGCTTTTCAGGATTGTGTGGTTACGGCTCATATAAGTTCATCGTCTGACTCAGAACTAGACCTGTAGCTTAACTAGTTTAATACCAACATGCCTTTAACCCTCTCCCTCATATAGACGCTTTCCGACGCCTCTGCCGCAGACGGCTATTTGAAAACATAGTGACATAAACAATGTTTGCACAAAACGTGCAATTTCTCCTTTTGCCACATTGTTTTCCACTTTCAGTCATAGGATATCCATTCAATTATGGAGATTTTCTATTTTTTGACAAAATATGTTCAACGTCGTCTGCTGCAGAATTGTCGTATGAGGGAAAGGTTTAAATATTTATACATTATTTCATTTCTATTCATGAAACTCATGCACCAACTTCACCGACAGTACTAAGCACTAAGTAATACTTATATAGGTCACAATACACCAAATCAATTCCTTCTTTGTTTCCATGTAAATCAATAAGTTTCAATATTCAATTGCCACACTTTCTAAGGGTTTCTCAGGTAGAACATATACCTATATCTTTGTAAAAAAAACCCTCTAAACTTTAAAATCATAATCCAAAGAAATGTGGGGGTCATGTTTTATGCAAGAAAGAATTCAACCCGCAAAATTGATAACTGTCATTTTGGACGAAATCGGGCTGGGACAAAACTGTTTTTTTCACAAACTCTACCTTTCACTTTTAACCTAGGTCAAAATGTATAAAATGATCAAATTAATCAGTTTTTCCAGTGCATCCTTTACACATTTACAATGACTTAATGTCATATATTCAATGCATGATGGTGAAGGTATACACTCATTTCTATGCAATCAAAGTTTATTTGTGGGGACTATTTGGTATGATAGATCAGCATGATGTAATTGGCATAATCTGACCTACAAATTCATTCATCCAGCATTTATGTTTATCAAAGTGTGTAAATCAATGAGCAAGCTGACATAAGTAGTTACAGTACTGTCTAAAATACTTGTTACAATTAACTCTTCAGTATTTAAGTATTACTTAGCACTAAGTAAGGTTGGTGGAATAAGATCCAGTTGTGCCATTTTAACCCCTTCCCAGCTGTAGAAGCTTTTTGAGGCATCTGCAGCAGGCGAATTTTGAAAACATAGTGACAAATTGAGAAATTGCTAAAAACAATTTCTCATTTTGCCACATAGTTTTTTCAGTATTTATACCTAAACAAATAAAGATTTTCCATATTTTTGAGTAGACATTTTCAAAGTCATCTGCTGCAGATTAACTGTATGTGGAAAAGGGAGAGTTAAGAAGATAACAATGAGCTTTATAGTTTAAAGAAAACCTCAGATGTTTTTGATATGTCTGGCTACATTATGATACGCTCCTTACTTTAATTAGACTAAAATATTCTTTCTAAATATATATAGTATAAGTCTGCTTCGAACTCACCTCAGAAAAAGCTTGAAATTTTTAAACAAGAGGGCCATGATGGCCCTGGATCGCTCACCTGATTTTTTTTTTCACTTTAGCAATATAAGGCAAAATAGCC
>JAUELF010064718.1:0-16499 GCA_031471495.1 Clinocardium nuttallii
TCTTCTTCTCCGAAAGTGGCAGGCCGATTTTTAAATAATTTTGTAGAAATGTTCCTTGGGTGACCCTTTATTAGATTCCTTCAAGAAATGTTGATTGGTCGAAAAACAGCCACCAGGGGGTGGGGCTAGTTTGCCTTATATGGCTATAGTGTAGACTTGAAAAATCTTCTCCGAAAGTGTCTGGCCGATTTTTAAATAATTTTGTAGAAATGTTCCTTGGGTGACTCTATCAGATTTCTTCAAGCCATGTTGATTGGTCTAAAAACATGGCATCCAGAGGGTGGGGCTATTTTGCCTTATATGGCTAAAGTGAAAACTTAAAAAAATCTTCTCCTCAAAAAGTATTCAGCCGATTTTCAAATTATTTTGTAGAAATGTTCTGTGGGTGACTTTCTATCAGATCCCTTCAAGCCATGTTGATTGGTTGAAAAACATGGCCGCCAGGGGGCAGGGCTGTTCGGAAATTTGGCTGTGGAGCGATACTGGCCCTCTTGGGCCTCTTGTTCATTATAGGTTAATCAAATATAACATATTGTATTGCTGTATGTAAATTTTCTATCTTAGGAAAATATATTCGACATTTAATGATGTTACTCTTATTTGTCTCATTTAAAATTGTATTGTAAACAAAAAGAAGTCTTTAGTTAAGCTCATGCTGTTCATATTCACATTCGCACTTGATTTTCTGTACAATTAAATTCTGTTCATTTTGCATGAACTGGTCGACCTTTCGTGACCTCAGGGAAAATGACGTCATTGTTTATTTCAATAGCGTGACGTCATTTAACCAATGATATACGACGTTACAAATATCAACTGTTCATTTAAACAAATGTATGTTGTCAGTAACATTTCTTCATTGTTATTAAAGACTTGTTCGTGAACACTTTTAGGTTGAATAAAATAATGTAATGAACAGTGAAAAATGTAAATATAAGGATTGACTCTTATTTTTCAAGCGTTCATGTCGCGAATTTGCTTTCCGAAGAAGCGCTAGTGCGCTTCATGGATTTGCAAAATGGCGGCCGAGCGTTCATACTGCGTGAAAAATAAGAGTCAATCCTTAAATGAAAGCAAATCAATTTGAATGACTGAAACTGTGCATAGTTGCCAACATATTTATCTTTTATAGATGTTTTCTTGGAAGTGGAACACCCGCACAATTTCCAGATGCAAACCGGTACATGGAATGCCTGATAACAAAGCTGTGTTCAGAATTTCCTTCACCAGAAAAGTCTGGAGGGAAGGTTATTTTAAGATGGACCCTTGTTACAAAGGCCTACAAGAATGTGCGGGCAAAGATCATGAACAATCCTATGGTTATGCAGGACACCGGAATCCAACTTTTAGAGATTAACAATAAAACCTTGGGTGATTGGTATCATAAACGTGAGACGGCTCAGGAAAGATTGATGCTGGAACAAGGTCTCCGAATGCCAGAACCGCCAATTTCTGCTGAAAGTACCTTGCCATTGCCTGTTGCTTTACCGGCATTAGCATTGAAGGAAGATGTTCCAAAAGAAAAGCGTTTCATGTTCAATTTGCCAGAAAACACTGTGGGACAGGGAGCCACAAGGAGACGTCTCTTTCCTCAACCAGTTGCTACTCCTCCAAATCCACACACACAAGGAATAGAGGTTTTACCACAACAACTCTTCAGTAAAGCTGTGCCAAGATCAACTTTGTGTTACAGAAGGCAGAAAGAAAAAGAAAGTTTAAGTGGTATTCCCACAGAAACATACAAGAGGGTAGTGACATTTATGACATGTAGTAAGTGTAAACAAAATAGAAGTGATGGAAATCACAGACAATATTATGGATCTTGGTTTTGTCCAACATTATCAGAATCCTACGATGACTGGTTAAAATGCCTTAAAGAGACACGACAAATAAAGAAGAAGAGACAAACTTAAGCTTATAATGAAATCGGCTTCATGATACCATTAAACCGGATAACAGTGCCTAAAGAAATCTGCTTTGATGACATTAAATCGGATTTCAGTCACAAGAAATCAGCTTAAATAACATAAAGCTGGATAACAGTGTCTAAAGAATATTGACTTTAATGTCATTTAACCAGATAACACTGTCTAAAGAAATTGGCTTTGTGAACATTTAACCAGGTAAAGGTGTCTTCAGAAACGGGCTTCAATAACATTAAACCGGAGAAATCGGCTTTGATGACGACATTAATCTGGATTTCAGTGTCACAAGAAGTCCGCTTTAATAACATAAGGCTGGATACCAGTGTCTAAAGAAAATCGGCTTTGTAAACGTTTAACTGGATAAAAGTGAAGAAACGAGCTTCAATAACATTAAACCAGAGAAATCGGCTTTGATGATGAAATTAAACTGGATTTCAGTGTCACAAGAAGTCAGCTTTAATAACATAAGGCTGGATAACAGTGTCTAAAGAAAATCGGCTTTGTAAACGTTTAACTGGATAAAAGTGTCTTAAGAAACGAGCTTCAATAACATTAAACCGGAGAAATCGGCTTTGATGACATAAAACTTGATTTCCTTGTCACAAGAAGTCAGCTTTAATAACATAAGGCTGGATAACAGTGTCTAAAGAAAATCGGCTTTGTAAACGTTTAAGCGGATAAAAGTGTTTTAAGAAATTGGCTTCGATAACATTAAACCGGAGAAATCGGCTTTGATGATGACATTAAACTTTAGAAATTCAAGGCAGATACAAGTGTCCAGAAAAACTCCAGCTGTTAATATAGTCTGAATTAAAAAGAAGAGACGTCTCCTAATGCTGCCTAGTTTCTTAGCAACTCCGTATGGTATTGCATCGTTTCCAAACAGTATACAAATATATCACTGTCAAGAAAGTGTGCTTTGTCTACTGAGTTGAAAAACTAGAAGGTCCCAAGCCCTTATTAAGCAGAGGGGGAGATTAATAGGGAAGAATAAATTCAACTTTTCATATAAACATCTAGGCCATCTAATCTTTTATATAGATGAAAGAATGATTATTGAATTCTGTTGAAAACATTGTTTGCAAAAATCGTCTGTTACAGAGGCTTCTTCATGTGAGTAATGATTAACAATAATACTTAGATTTGTAATTTCATAATGCACTTGTGTCTTGTCATCCTGTGAGTCAAAATGGAATATATCTCTGTAGTGTAACGAAACACGCTTTTCAACACGAAATGAATTCTGGGTGCAAATCCCAGTGGAGGTCCATTGAACTCTTATAGATGACAATTTCATTTTCTAGCATATATTGTCTTGTTACAATTCTGTTTTAACCTGAATTTCACTTGTAACCCAGATGAAAAACGGCTTTCTACAGGACAGTATCTTTATTTCTCTCAGGTATATATATTGTACAGCAGGAGGAATAACAATAAAATTAATAAATACCTAAATTGTTAATATGTAATTGCAGTCATAATGTTACTGGTGTTACATTTTGTTTAACTGATTGATTGTCCTTTTCCCACATACAATAACAAAGAATTAAAGTACAATTATGTAATACAGTTGAAAACAGTGTGGCAAAATGCTTTACATTAATATGAACAATTTCTCCTTTTGCCAAAGAGTTGTCAAAATATGTCTCCTGCAAAGGCGCCAGGAGCGTCTGTATGTGGAAAAAGGAGTTAAGTATATAATACATATCGACATATATTGTTCATTTGGTCTCAAAGAAATGTTGTCCTTTCCCCACATTATTTTAAAAGTCGTCTATTGCATTTCATATCGTCGTATACTCTGTCTGTTATGCTTATTATCACTATACAGGGGATTCAAGTACAGACTCTCAATAAGTGAATAACTGACTGGTTATCAGTTCATCCATCGTCTTCGTATCTGAAACCCAAATACATATATGAGCAACTGCTCCATTTCCAACATTATTTCCTCTCTATAATTTTCAATAGTATGGGGAAAATAGATTGAAGACGCCTTTATTTACATCGGTTGATATCCGTCATTTTATATTCGGAGCAGACACATTATGACAGTATTATAGGAGAGGGAGCTAGAAGGCACTATGCATGAACGTATTGTAGGCGAGGGAGCTAGAAGGCACTATGCATGAACGTATTGTAGGAGAGGGGACTAGAAGGCACTATGCATGAACGTATTGTAGGAGAGGGAGCTAGAAGGCACTATGCATGAACATATTGTAGGAGAGGGAGCTAGAAGGCACTATGCATGAACGTATTGTAGGAGAGGGGGCTATGTCTACTATATTGCTTTTAATTGAAACACACTGAGGGTTTTATTAAATCAGAATATATTATATTAAAGACAAACTCAAAACTTAAATTCACACGTTGGTTTTAACATCAGATAGATAGTTCAAATCGTTTATTGGCATATAAATGTATGATCATAATACATATACATGTATACATTATACATGTGGGGGAACTAAAGAAAAAATAAACATAAATTTGGAAAAAGATGAAAATATACAAACATCACGTCAATAGATAAGCATACACTTTGTGTATATATTATGATAATCGTGTACAGGGTGATCAACATATTTACATAATAAAGTAATTAGTAAGAGGTATATTGATTATTTGTTGGCAAGGTATAAACAAATACCTAGGTTAAACTATTTCTTTCTTTGCTTGAGACTTCATCAAAACTATAATTAGCATTGTATTAGGCCATATTTAGTGGTATTTACGTATGTATAACACCATAAATCCTATATATAATGGACAGACTAATACAAAGAGATTTTCATTTTAAATATTGTTACAATTTTTTTCCTTTCATCTCTTTCTACCTACTGAGAAGAACACATGCATCTTGTCAGAGCTATTTCATGGTTAACATATATTTGAAATATATCATCATTAAAAAACACATAATATGAAACAGTTGGAAATCAGACAAAAATAGAAATATTCATCTCTGTCTACCGACTGAGAAGAACACCGGAATTGTATCAGAGCTATATTATGTATAATCAGAGCTATATTATGTTTAACGTATAATTGGTATATATCTAAAATATATCATCATTTACGTAAACACATAAAATGCAACAGATAGAAACAGAAATATTACCATTTCATTAATTTCTGGGAATTTAATGATGGAATACGTAAAACTTCCCCTTTTTAAGATAGCATAGACCATATTATATGAAACAGCGCGTGCGCCACGCGTTTTTCGCATTTTTCTAATGGCGGGGTCACTTAAAGTTGGAACATTTGAACCTCAACGATTGGGCGGTAGCCTTTGCGCCTAGACACTCCTGAAGTTTTCTGGTAAATTGGAACATTTAGAACACACTATTGACCAATCAGATGATCGGATTTGTTCCAATTTAGTAATTTAGAACATTCTGTTGACCAATCAAATAATCAGATTTGTTCCAAATTGTTCTAATTTTATCACGTGACTTTCTGCAGGCAACCACAGTGTCGCGCCATATTGGAATTGAATCGAGGAAGACATTGCTGGTTTGATTATCTTTCTCAATCTGTATCTTTTTAATTGACGAATAACAACTGTTAGTTGTGTTTGCACTGTGTATAAATATATTATCCGGATTAAATGCGTGTGTTAGGAAAGTAGAGGTAGGTCAATATCTTTATATATTTATATTCAAGACCTTTTCCGAGAATCTAGGTCAATTCGTCAAATATCTGCACAGAAAACACACAAAATGTAAACACGTTTAATTATTGTGTTAACTCACATTTGTGTATTTGTATATGTAAGAAATGATAAACGAGCGGAATACTTATTGCTGCAGTCATTTTAAAGAACCAAGCAGTTAATGTTTTTAATACTGGTTATGCTACCTTTCCCGTACTATTACCGGATGGTTCAGGGAAACGGGCAACAATCTAATTCCTTGATGTGTCAATCGTGGAAAAGGACTTATTCAACATAATATACTGTATGTAAAAATCAATAAGGTAAAGGAGGTTAATTTCATAGTACTTTTAGTCACAAAAGTGTAGATTGATATTTATGAGAATTGCAGAAAAATGTTTTGAAGATGTTATTTTGTACTGAAGTTGTATTGAATGATGATAAATAAACTAATCTCTATGTACACATGATGAAGCATCTGCATAATAAAAATGGCTAAGATACAAAGAAATGTCAACAGTGTGTGCACATCATATTAAATTTACTTAGGGAAAGGCAGTGAGTCTAAGCTGCCTTTCCCTAAATAATGTTTAAAGCTTATAAATTTGTTTATAAATTCATGTGATATGACATTGCAATTTCATACTACTGGTTTAATGGTTAATACATGTAACTTAACATTTCCAATCAAATGATTTACCATTTCCCTACACAGAAATGCTTTCTGACATCTCTACAAGAGACAGATAATGAAAACATTGTGTCAAAATTAGAAATTGCTCGTTTTGTCACACTGTTTTCGCCATAAATTAATTATTTGATTATTAAATTGTATGTGTTGGAAAAGTTAACAAAGGTTGTCTTTTAACGCTCTCCCTATCACAGACTACTGTTGACACAGGTCTCCATATATAAACCAACTTATGAAAATGTTTAGTTTAAAATTTATTGTCAGAAACATATTTCTCCCAAGATATTATTACATTGCTTTCCTCAAATTCCTAAAGTACGAGGTTACCTGGTTGATTGTGATTTAACGCCATTTTTAACAGATTCTCAGTCATATCACAGCAGCCAGTTCACCTATGAATGTGTTTCCTGGTTTTCTCACACCAGTACTCAACAAAACAATCCTCCCAAGTAACTGGCTGCTTCTGGCACATATACTTGGCCCATTGGTGGTCAATCATCGGAAAGAAAATTGGCCAAGCCCGGATCCAGGAGTGTTTGCCTGGAGAAAGTAATGAATATTGTCGAAATCGAATAGATAATAAACATTGGTTAGCAATTTCCCTTATGTAAATGTTTATAAATATAAAGTTTAAACATTTATTATTTACATAATCTTGATGCTTGGACACATAATGGTGTGTATGAAGTAGCTTTTTGTGAGATCATTAACATATTTCAAAGACATTGGATTGAAACTACTTACATGTACTTGTTTTAAAAAAATTCAAAACATAATATCTGAAATTACATTGTGACTTTGTATTTTATTTTTTACAATATGCCACATACCAAGACATGGATCCAGTATTTAGAAGAAGATCAGATGGAAAACTGATTCTGAACTACACCCATTTAGCCACTTCTTACAAAGCCAAACCACAGCAGGCAAAGCCAGAAAGCATTGTCTTAAATCAAGCCAAAAAAAGTCTCTGTCAGCTTGGAGGTAACCCAGAAATAATTGTAGATGTCTGGGGCCAGTATGAGCTTCAATTTGGCAGATTTCAGGGTATGACTTTTAAATGCATGGTCGATAATGCTCTTGGGTATGCTGCTTTTATTGTTGATGATTTGAGGAAGGAAGTTCCAACTACAGCTCCCATCAGTAAGAACAAGTTCAGACTCAAGGTAATGCCTCTTATGATAACTAATTATTAATATTTATATCTTAATTGTTACAGAAAATGTAATTCTGATCTAGCATCCAAGTATATTTACTATAGTAATGGACCTCTTCAGATGGCAAGTGTTGGCAGACTTCGGGCTAGTTCGGAGTCAAGCGGAAAAGTTATCTTTTTTCTTCAAATGAATTTCATTATTGTGTTTTTTACACATGCTGATTAAATTTCATGAAAATAATCTCAATGATATATTTGAATCCAAAATATATGATACCCCGACAAATTAAATCACAAAAAACACCAACAAATGTAACTTCCTGTGACGTCATTGTCGGATTTCCCTCCTTGATATGTCAACATTAGCTTTCAAGATGAACGCTGTGTTTTTCGGAAGATTAAGGTAATTAAAACGGCCCCTACGTAACAAAAGTATAATCACCGATCACAACTATTCGGACACCTGTGTCTGTGACTTGCATTCGTGTTAATGTGACAATTGTACGGCATACTTCTATCTGAAACTTACAAAAGGAGTGTTGTACTATAAGTATTGATCGACAACACTTGAAAATCTGCCAGTGACGTAAGCTGGGTCCAGTTCCACGATAAATGTTTATATTCAACATGAGTTAAAGATAAATTGTCCTTTTAAAGTGTACATGTTACATTTAAATTTTATAAAGATTTGTATGTTTGTTTAGAGTTTTTTAAGATTGTTTTTTAGTGGAAAACAGTTAAAGAGACAGAAGATGTCTGGTGTAAACAAAAATATGTTTGTTGGATTTTCTTTATATATTCTAGGAATACCTTACCAGTTTTAAAGAAGGTAGAGAAGCTGTTGAAATGAAAAAAGCAGAAAGAGAAGAAAAGGGTAGACCCAAGCCCTCTGCAGCAGCCTTGAAACGTGGCCAACGTAAAAGTGCCACTCAAAGTGCACCACCTATAGAGTCTGAAGTCTTGAACACCGGTAGTCTGATGGATGATGCCTCCTTGCTGACACAAGTAGAAGCTCTAGAAGCCAGTCACCCAGTCAAGTCCTCAGCTGAAAGATCTGTGGCCCCCTCAAAACCATTGACTAGCCCCATGTTATCTACCAACACAGGTAAATTTATTTACATAAATGTTTATTTATTGTTTAATAATTCTTTTTATAGTTATACAGAACCCAAGATAGTTTGTGCATCTATGTGAGGTATCATAAACATTCAGTCAAGAGTTACCTGTGGCACAAATTGTGACAATATGGAATAACACTATAGTTTGCAGACAACATAGGCTTTTTCCATGTGCACCACAAGCAAAAAAACACTGAATTGAACTATGTAACATTTCCTCATCTAGGGATCTGTGTTTTCTTAACTGTTCATGGTGAGATTTTATTCATAGTTTTCTACAAAGAAACCATTATGAAAGGCCTATACAAAAATGAAGTTTAATTGTTAAATTCAAAATTAAATACATTGTCTGTAATGAGCAATTTCTAGTTTTCCAAATGTTTCAAAAAGTTTACTGGGCTGCAGATGTGTAAAAAGTTGGTTTTAACCTTTAAAAAGTGATCATGAAAATGACTTATGCCTCTATATATGCAAAGTGATTTTTATGATCAGATCCTATGCTGGACATTTACTGATTCTCCTAAAGTTGTCATTTTGGATTACAGGAAAATGTTAAAGAAATTGTAAAGTAACCCTACAGTATATAACTGAATTTTTCCGACAATGTTATCTCTATTTGTCAAAATTGCATTCATCCGAGACATAAATGTAAAAAGCTATATTTCTATTTAACATACATTCAATTATATTGATGTGCAGCAAATGGATTTATTGTATTGACTATTTACATTTAACAACATTTTACTGTTGTTGGCCTCTGCACTGACTCAATCAGCAAAACTTTGTCACTATGAGGGAAAGAGTAACAAGTTATGAGCCTTATATTGAAACAAAATTATAATGCTTGTTTCAGTATTATAAATGTTTTGTTGTATTATTAGCTCACATACAGGGGATAACATGTAAGTATGGTGATTGGGGTGCTGAATATATATATTAACCTTAGCCTTTCCTGTCTGTTTTAGAATCTTGTAGCTAATTTGTATATGTGTATAATACTTGGTCATCATGGTCTCAGTCACTGCATTATCTATCTACTTTCTTTAAAATACAGGGTAATATCTTCAACATATATATACATCTTCTTGCCGCTGAGTCCCGGTAGCTCAGTGGGAAGCGAGGTGGGTTGTCAATCCAGGGGTTGTGAGTTATAACCCAAAGTCGGTAATCATTCTTTTGACAAAAACATTGTGACAAGCGTCATTCGTCTTCCACCAATATCAGTTTATGTTGGAAAGCATCCAGTTGCTTGGAAGAAATGTATGACTATGAAGTACTGGTGTGAGAAAGCCAAGAAACATATGAGTATTTGGACTGGTTGCTGTGATATGACTGAAAAATTGTTGAAAGTTGCGTTAAACCCCAATCAATCAATCGTCTTCTTTTCAACATATATATATGCTTTCTTTAACATATACAGCAGAGGATTTATTTTGTAAACATTGTGGCAAAAGGAGAAATAATTCAAATTAAGCAATTTCTCCTTTTGCCACAATGTTTTCAACTAAATAATTTAACTCTCATTGGAGATTTTTAATGTCTTTTTCATTTGTTGTTCAAGTCGTCTGCTGTAGATGTGTTGTCTATGGGAAAGGGTTAAGTATACTTATAAAACTGATATGCAAGGACGTGCACTTTTTTAGTTAGTAGAAAAACTGGTGAGAAAAGGAGTTTTTCTTTATATTGAATATTTTCTCTTTCATTCAAATCTATTTCACTATAAAGTGTTGCACAGTAGTTAGAATTTTAATCCATCCCTGATAGTGCAGGAAAATGTTTTGATGGGTGATTTCCAGTCAATTATGCAGTATTCAACAGTGTTGTAGTGACCTTGCATTAATCCCTGCTTCATATTTTCTTTTGTTTTCTTTGTGTTTTTTATTTTATCAAAATAAACTTTGTCCCTGTAAAGCCATCCTGTTACATGATATAATCATTCTCTCTGATCAGTAAATATAACTGGAACACTGTTAAATCCCAATCAATCAATCAATCAGTGTTTAGTGTTGTAGTGCCCTTGCATTAATCCCTGCTTCATATTTTCTTTTGTTTCTTTTTGTTTTTTATTTTATCAAAATAAACTTTGTCTCTGTAAAGCCATCCTGTTACATGATATAAACATTCTCTCTGATCAGTAAATATAACTGGAACACTGTCAATCAATCAATGTTTTCAAAATTCTCTTCCACATGATTGTAAAAAGTCTTTATAGTGGAAGGATTTGCTAAATGATGTGATGGCTTTGTTGCTTTTCTGTTTTGCAATGTGTTTAATTGGATATTCTTTAGAATGTGTGTATAGAACCAAGTTGTGTGTATGATCACTTCCTTTTTTTTTTGCTTTATTTCTTAGATACTGTTTTCCTACATACAGCAGCAGAAGGCTTTGGAAGCATCCATGGACAAATAATAAAGATCACCATTGCAAGTTTGGCTATTAAATAGAGTTGAAAACATCATGGCAGAAGGAGAAATAGCTCATTTTGGTGTTAAAACATGTCTGCTTGGGTAAAGGGGTAAGCAAAATAGTATGCAACAACTGGCCCTTAGCCCATTATCTTATTATATGCTTTCTGGTGACTCTCTGCAGCTGTTTCCTTTGAAACATTGTGACAAAAGGAGAAATTGTTCATACAGAGCAGTTTCTCCATTTTACAATATCTCAAACTCTATTCAAGCATATATTTTTTTACAGATATGATTCATACTCTTGTCTGCTGCTAATGTGTTGTATGTGGGAAAGGGTTAATAACAAATGCACAAATTGCACTGTGTTTTGCTTTTAAATGTTGTTTTGAAAGGGTTTTATTTTCTTGTGAACTGAAGATGCACATCAACACTGTCTTCTAATCCATATGCATTGCAACCTGTATTGTATTTTCAAAAGTCTGCTATTTATTTGCAATCAGTACAGATCCTGATTAAACTGTGCAGTTTGATCTGTATCTAAAGTGGTTACAAATGTCATAATTGTTGTGTCTTCATGTTACATTGCTCATAATAACAATATAATGATTTAATATATATATATATAGCAGGAAAGACAAGTGTTTATGTTGCTTGAAAATTTCCTGGAGAAACAAGTGTATAATCTAATGTTCTCTTACTACCAAGACTATTCACTTTATTTCTTAAGCTTTGCAAATTTATTTTGAAAACATTGTTAAGTTAAAAGCACCTAGCAACAATAGACTGTGCTGTATACATACATACTAATACTTTTCTTGCTGCTTATTAACATTTTCTTATTGTTTTATTGTGTATTTTTGCTTGTTTTCACCTACACTTGATTACAGAATACCCTCTACCAGAAGGATGGAAAATCAATCTACCATTGGCAGATCATGTGTGGATATCAAAAGCTTTGTTCAGATTTAACACACACAGCAAAGTGGAAATGGATTTCAGCAGAGTTGACAGATTATGGTGGTTTCCTCCTCAACCGGCTCTTGTCAGTCACCAAGCACCCGGGATAGACAGATATTTCTGTCACCGCTTCTTGCTTTGGATGCCAAGAAAATTGTGGCAGATTAGATTGACATGTCCAAAAAGTGGTTGTGATGGACATCACCTAACATCAGCTGGACTGTACAGACGGGTGAAACAAGTACTGGACATCAATGACTTTTATATTGTTGGCACAGAATATCTGGAATGTTTGAAGTGTAAAAGTAAATATGCTGGCTGGAGTTCTGTTATTTTGAATCAACTAGACATAGGTCACAGACTACAGTTCCCAATTATTCTGACATATAGGTAAGAAATTGTTATAAAAAATATTTCATCTTAAATATTGCAATAATTGAATATGCTATACAGTATAAATGTAATTTATGCTATAAAGTATACATTTAGTATATACTATAAAGTATACATTTAGTATATATACTAATACAGTATTCATGTAATATATCCTATACGTAGCAGTTGATACCTTCAAGTACTGTCTTCATTATACCCCCCAGAAACAAGTTTTGGGTGGGTATATTGGAATCACCCTGTCCGTCTGTCTGTCTGTCTAGCTTGTAAGCGCAACTCCTCTTTAACGGCTGGACCGATTCTGATAAAAATTTACACAGTTGCAGTACACAACCTGAGGATGTGCATGAAGTAATATTATCCCTGTCCGTGTCGGTCTGTTAAGTGTGGGAAGGGGGGGGTATCCTTTCATGAGATCACTCACAGTTCTAGTTAAAAACAGACATGGTGAACCCTTTTAAACATGTATATTAATATTGATGTATCTGAAGCAGATGACTAAAACATTGTGGAAAGAGGAGAAATTGCTCATAATGAGCTCTTTATGCCAACATGTTTTCAACTTAAACTCTTTCCCACATGAAATATCTTTCTAATGCCTCTACAACAGACATTGTGGCAAATGGAGAATGTTCTCATTGTGAGCAGTTTTATCCTCTTGGCACAATGTTTTATAAAGACAGGTGGGAATTGGAGCTATTTCCTTAACTGCTCTTTCTTTTAGGTATGCCTGTGATTTAAAGGTTGTTAGACTTTTGAGGCAGCGAGGTCTTGGAAACAGTGTGACACAGTTACAAAAGAAAATTAACGAACAGCATGGAGACCATTACTTCAATAGATGCTTGCAGTACTACACAGATTGTAACGGTTTTACTGCAGCCCAAAAGAGTGGACTTCTCCAATCACATACATTTTCAAGGCCTCCATCCCAGATACCTGTGCCAAAGTATAAATGGTTTAATACAGTGTATTGCTATGATGTCCTTCAGAGAGCAGATGAGGTGAAAGCTGCTATAACATCTACACTTGGCCGTGTCTTAAAGATGGATTCTACAAAAAAGGTTATTACACTTCTGTAGTCAATGACTTGGTATATACATGTATCATCAAATTGTACCAGTCCATTTTATATAGTAATTTCATGGCTGCTGTACACAGTGTAGATCAAGATAAACCTCTGAATCTGTCTGATCAAATCTTGCTCTTTTGAAATCACTAAAGAATACTTGATGTTTTAGGTAAATCATGAAGATTTTTGTCAGACTTATCAGCTGCTTTTACTGATCTGAGTCTTCATTCTTCACCTATGCCCAATTTTTCATTTAATCAAACACAACTATTGATTCAGTTATATAAATATGAAATATATTTCAGATTACCAAAAAGTTAGCTGGACATTCACGAGGTACTGCAGCATGGGCTACAAATGTTGGGAATGAGTATGGCCAGGTGTTAATTTCAGTACTCACTGCATCCGAAGGAAGTGGTCTTCAACAAATGACTGAGGGACTAGTCAACCGATACAGTACAGCCGGTGAAAACCCGCCAGATCTGCTATATGTTGACCGTGGTTGCTGTCATGACAATCAGCTCAGGCGACTTTTTAGTGCTTGGCCAGATTTAAAGATAAGACTGGACATTTGGCACTTCATGAGAAGAATAGCTATTTGCTGCACTACAGATGCCCATCCACTGTATGCCACATTCATGGGTCGATTGGCAAAATGCATCTTTGAGTGGAGCAAAGAAGACTTGAAGCTCTTGAAAGAAGCTAAGATGTCTGAGCTTATTTCCAGTAAAGTTGAAAGACCTACCGAATCACAGATCCTTCAGCGTCTTTCCAAAAGAGAGTTAACCCTCTTCTGCAGGCGAAGGACCAGAGTCTGTGAAGAAACTGAGCGTCTGATACAAGAGCTATTGACCACTTTCAGTGGAGACCAAGGACTAGATGCCTTAGGCATGCCTTTACTTGATAAGGAAAAAACCTGGACAACTTGGGAGAGTCAAAAAAGGCATATTGCCTGCATACAAGACCCTGTCGGCTACTCACTTTACACAGATGTTGGAAAAGTAAACAAGGGCCAGGTTGAGCTTACAAAGTTTAGGTGTGCAAGAGGATCCGTTAGCCTTGAATCATTTCACTTGCACTTGAATAGGTTCATTCCGGGATCAAGTGTAAGTGCTTTACACATGCAGGCCTATTTACTAGACGGCCTTGCAAGATGGAATGAAGATAGGGTAGCTGCTGCCTCTACAAGCATTTCAACATCGGCTCCCCACAGCTACAGTGGACTTTTACGAGCAGCTTGTAACAAGCTCAGTCAGGATATTCATGGAGACAAATTAGATTCAACTTATATTGAGCCCATGAAATATACAGGTTAGTAGGTCATTAAATATGGAAAAATGCTTTTTTAATGTAAATATGAATTTCTTAATTTTCAGCTTTAACAACAAATCTGCATCAAAGGACTTTAAAAACATCGGGACACAAAATATATAAAATCTCTATAAATGAAAGTACCGTGTGCATCTATTGAATAGAGATTAAAACATAGTGATAAAAGCAAACAAAATCTCATATTGATTTTTTTCTACGTTTGCCAAAATGTTTTGAAAGCTAGTCTTTGCATGTTAGTCTGCATGTGGAGAGAAGAGTAAAGAACAGTAGTAGTATCTAGATAACTTAATGGATTTACTATTTAAAGTTATTATTTGAATATTGTATTACTTACCGGTATGTACATATTCTACAAATCTGTTGAAATTCTTTACTATTGATTTATATGTATTGACAGGTGAACTGATTGGCGTTGAATATCTGTTCAAGCAGACAGGACAGGTTCTTCAGAGTATATCAGACATAGATACTGAGTCGGAAGAAGTAGCTACCCAACTATCAGACTTGGACCAAGATGAAGAGGTAGATGAAGGTTTTGAAGATGAGCATGCAGTGGAAGATATGACAGTTCCATTGGTTGAATCTGATACAGTACTATCTTCTACTGTACCAATAACTCACTCTAAACAACTGAAAATCAACCAACCAAAGAGTCGTGATACTGAAGTAGATGAATCTCCAAATAATAATGACAATTCAGCCACTGATGAACCGGAGGTGAGATAGATTTTTACTTCTTATTTAGAACAAACTCTCTTATATAGAATCACCATGAAAGTTGTCATATTCCTTCTTTTCCACTTATGAATTATAGGTTACTGACTTTGTACTGTGAAATCATCGTTGGACCGAGTTCTTGTATTGACGTTGCCAAGCTTGCTGTTTGATTCTTTAGAGTTGATAAATCTGCTTCCAAAATAGAAGGAAACTGTATGTGCCATATGTAACGGTATAATGTTAACAGTCAAAAGCCTATTGTAAACATGAGAAATTGCACATGATGAGTATATATGAGAATTTAACATTACCAAGCCACATGGTATAACAATGATATTTAGGTCAGCTATCTTTGTTTACATGAAAAAGTAGTCCCTAGCATGTTTATTCTGCAGAATTCTTGCAAGCCATTAATTACAGTTATGATAAAAAAGAATCATGACCACTTTCTGCTATGCAAAGTGAACAGGACAATATGAAAGTATGCAATATGTAGATACATTCACCTTTTTGTTTATTGCAGGTTTTTCTTGGACCAGACAACATTCCAGGTTATGACAAAGTTGAAAAGCTTGCACGATACCTTCACTCATTTAGTGATAAAGATATACCATTGAGTAACAGACAGGCATTTCAAATAATAGCTCTTTGGAACAACCTAGATGACTTTGACAAACAGACATCCAAGATCTCACCAAGGGTTGGCAGTAAACCGACAACTGGCAGATTTAAGTCTAAAAAGTCCACTGTTGCACCAGGACTAGAACTCACCCAAAGGTATATCTTTAACCCTTTTCCCTCATAAATTTCAAAACAAGCAATTTCTCCTTTTGCCACACAGTTTTCGACATTTAGTTTTAATCCATTGAATTATAGAGATTTTCTATTTTTTTGAATAATTTCCGACATGTAGATGACCTTTAGAAAAACATAATGGAAAGATGAGAAATTGCTCATGAAGACACCTCTGCAGCAGACGGCTTTTTGAAAACATAGTGACAAAAGAAACAAGAGGCCCATGAGGGCCTATGCTCTACTGGCTGGATCTTAAAGGCGTTATTGTGACAATCAAAAA
>JAUELF010064938.1:0-16485 GCA_031471495.1 Clinocardium nuttallii
GTAGTAGTAGTAGTAGTAGTAGTAGTTGTAGTAGTAGTAGTAGTAGTAGTAGTAGACGTAGTAGTGGTAGTATTTGTAGTAGTAGTAGTTACAGAAGTAGTAGTGGAAGTAGACGTAGTAGTAGTAGTAGTAGTTACAGAAGTAGTAGTGGAAGTAGACGTAGTAGTGGTAGTAGTTGTAGTAATATCTTCCTATGTAAACTTAATAAATACATTTTTGACCAAGCCGGGATTCGAAACTACGATACGTTGATTGACAGTCCCAGTTTGGTATCAACTTCACTTTTTGGCGACATGAATTGAACGCATTAATCTTTGACAATATTCTTTGAAAGTACGGACATTGGATACATTGAACGTCGACAAGTTTATTAAACGATAGAGGTCACCGGCCCATGATATGACATTTATACAGATCATGTTTTATGCAAGGGGAACTGACATATTGTTCGGCTAGAATAACAATATCTGTATGATTTTATATATATATTATCTCTAAGCGTTTTAAAGAATCCACCCTTATCGTGATATAGATGACTGTTAATGTAATCACAGAAAACGTAACGTAATGAATGACTTTAGACACATATCGCTCAGCATAAAACAAATGTTATTTCCATTTTTATCCAATCGGGAATTATATTATCCTGCAAACTTATTGTGAATTTGAATGCATGAGAAGACATTTAAGGGGCTTGTTTTATTATTTAAGAATAGGTTAATAATGTATTGTCAAAGAGAAAAAAATAGACTCTTAAAAGGATTTCTGTGTAATGTCAAAAAGTGAAATATGGTGGAATTTCGTCGGCGTCTAAAACATGGCTGCTACGTTACTCTTGAGCCTAATCTCTTCTGAATATTTTGATAATACTTCTTAAATGTAAATTAAACATTAGAGACACGTTTCTAGCGCTTGTCTGTATCACTTTCCCGCATACAGACGCTTTCTGACGCCTGTTCTGCAGACGACTTTTGAAAACACTGTGACAAAAGGAGTAATTGCTCTAAACGAGAAATTTCTCCTTTTGCCACAATGTTTTCAACACTCTTCGATAAATATATTTTCATTTAAGGAGAGATTTCCAATTATTGCCAAGATGTTTTCAAAGTCGTCTGAATTGTCGTATATGGGAAGGGGTTTCAGCGAAATAAACCGGGTCACGCTATTCATATTTGACACCTTGGTCACGAGAGAGTTCCGATCAGTCTACGCATGCGTGCAGTCCGACCGTGATCTATCCTGGTTGAAATATAAAAGCAACTTCCATGAATCATTCGGGGAACAGTTTTGATTAACGACTTTTAAATGTTATCTGGTCGTTATCATTGTTATTGTGTCGCCGTCATCATTATGTATGTTTGTGGATTTGGTAAAGTGCATGTTTGTCTAAAACATTACTGTGACAATTGTTTTACCGATTCCTTGAGCCGTCCCGCGAGAAAAACCACCATTATGGCATCCGCGTAATGTGTCGACCAGATTAACCTGCGCTGTCCGCGGAGACTGATCCGGGCCGACACATTCCGTCTCATGGGGGATAGAGGTATAGAGTAATGATTTCTGAAACAGAAACTCCTCAGCAGGAGAACAGTGTCCATACGGATAAGCCTGCGCGGCATGCTTATGTTGATCAGGGTCGATACTTTACGCAGAATCCATAATGTTGGTTTTCTCGCGAGACGGCTCATTTTTTAATTATGTCTTTCTTTATACCTGATTGATGCAAGTTACACAATTAAAGAAAATATTGGAAGAAACAGGAGGTAAGAAAGAGCAAATGCTTCTTTTCGCATATTCCTTTCTGAAAAGTGTAGAAGGCATCTATCAGTTACATACAAAGGACAAAATCCCTTTCCCACATACAACACATACAGCAGACGACCTTGAAAACATTTAGGCAATACAAACGGAAAACCTCTAGTGTTTACACCGATAGTCTGAATACTTTGGATCAAAGGGGAAATACAAACCCTGTCTCATATACAACACATTTTTAGCAGACGACTTCGAAAACAAATAGGCAAATCAATTGAAAATGTCCATTAATTAAAACGTTATTATTAAGAAGCATAGACAACATTGAAGCAAACGGAGAATTATTAATTTTGAGCTATATTAGTTCTTTTGTAAAAATGTTTTCAAAAGTTTTCTGCTGCAGATGGGTCAAAATGGGTTTGCATGTGGGAAAGGGTAATACAAGATTACGAACAATGTAGACGACCATCAGTCTACACTCTTGTCTAGGTCTATACTATACGTTACAAAGTTATAAATTCGAGCAACGACACATGTGTAGATGTGCAATAGCTAGATAAATTAGAAAGATTGTGTATAGATTCAGCAGTATAAGTGATAACACTTTCCAACAAACAATGCACATGCAGCAGACGGATTTTAAAGCAGTTACTGTGCCAGGCAAACGTTTTGAAACTCTTTATTAATTAATATGTTATTATTAAAGTTATAAAGAAAATCTCATTTTGAAGAAAAGTTTTGAAAAGTCGTTTGTGTATATACACCAAAACACGTCTACAAATGGAAAGGGATTACATGGAAGCAGTACTCGCCTGTACTGTGGTAATACATTGAGTCAACAATATTCAATCTAGGAACGAGATATGACAGTTCCAGGAAATCTACAACATATCGATGTTTACTCATTTATCACAGTTTGGATAGTCAGTCCGAAGACCTGTCAATTATAGACCATCTCGTTTACTCAATCCCGTTTGGTAAACTTTACCCTTTTCCACATAGTATACCCTGACACATCTGGTGCAAACATAAATATTGTAATAAGTCGAATTTATGATAGTTATCTACAAAGCTGGTTTATGGACCTCGACGCTTATAGCAAATTAGACTGCCACATATCATTCAAGCATTGTTTCACATACATATTCAGGTGTTCCTATCACAAACTGTTAATCGAAGTAGGTAGACATGGCCATTTAGAAAGAGATGAAAGGAAATGTACCTTTTGTAAATGTAACACTATTGAAAATGAATATCACTTCTATTAGTCTGTCCATTATAAAGGTACCTTAGGGTTTTATATTTACCTAAATACTACTACACTTGGCCTAATACAATTAAATGTAAATGTTTGATGGAGTCTCAATCAAAGAAAAAAACCCACACCATCTTATCTATTGCTTTGATATGTTTGTACATTTTATATTTATTCTATATTTATGTTTCTAATTATCTTAAATCCGCCAAATGTATCTGTATGAATTTGTATATTTGTATTTTGTTTCTGGCAACAAACATGTTTTTATGCCAATAAACGATTTTGAACCTGAACCTGAAGTATATTAACATATATGCACCAGACGATTTTTAAACACCTTGGCCATATTTGTTTCAAACTTAAAGAAATTTTGTTGAATAGTGTTGACAACATTGTGGCAAATTGATTAATTGCTCATCATAAGCAATTTATCTTTTTGCCATTATGTTTTTCGAAAGTCAATTTTCACCGATACAATGTTGTAGAAAACATTTGTCATCAGGGTGGCGTTCTTTCGACACTTCACTTTAACCCATTGTGCATGAAAACCCACTTCGTTTCGTCGATTGCAAACGAACTATGGCGAAGTCTTAACGTTCGCATCAGGGTTACCTTTCGCCTGATCATGTTTCAAATATGTATTTACCAGTTTTACCCAGTAGTTGTCCATGAATAATACTCACGTTTATGTCACGTACTTGTTTGTGTCCCTTAAAGGTACAGTAGTGATTTCATAGATTCAAACCTATATTAAGAATGGTTTGTATAGAATTAACCACATTGCTCTTAGTTTAGTGTAAACATTATATCACCAGACAATCTCAATGAATCGCTAACATAGTTTCAAAATTAAATGTAACACTTTGGGTGAGGTGATATTAAATGCCCATTGACAGCCTTTTGTCATTATATAGCATCATATATATGTACATGTCTTCATTAAACTGCCGTCAGTAGGTAAATGATAGGTCACTGAAGACTGAATGTGGTCAGTTATTAACCACGTTCATTCAGCATTTCGGCACATGTATTCAACATTAGGTAGTCAAATTACCTTCGGGAATGTACCTATATATACTAATCTTGCTACATGGATGCATAACGTGTGGCTTCATTAACCGATTATTTCAAAAACGTATCTACGATAATTTACGAAGGTACCGTATCTTCACGTTTCGGAGTAAAGTGGTCCGAATGATGTCTTCACGTGTTCCCGACCAATTAGTTATCACAATAAATCTATGTCAACTGACCTTGTTGTGATCTCACTGAACGACCGTTCAAACTATGTTTTAATTTAAGGGACACAGCTAAATGTTTTGACGGAACAAGGCAATGCATAACCAGCCACCATTGGTAGGATTTCTTTGCATCAACTAGTGTCGAGATTACTTGACATGGCAGAACGGGGCATGCTTCGGATCTCTGCAAATTGGATTGTTTGGTAATTTTGTTACGCGCTCGTTATCATTCATGTATTTTAGACATTTACTCAATATGCTTAGCTACTTACGAACGAGTATAACCGACCGACTAAGTAAAATCCTTCCATGCGTCCAATGAAACAGTTTGGTAGCTGACGGTTGAAAATCTATCAATTACATTGCAGCTACTAGCTCTCGGATGGTAATCCACCAATCAAATTACAGCTTCTATGAACAATCCGTAAATTGATTGGTGGATTGGCAACCTTGTGCTACCAAACTGCTTCACTGAACGCTTGGCAGGCTATTCAAATAATCAGGGCAATACGAAGTACATTACATAACATGTCACAGTGATACAATACAAATTGTCAATATGTAGAGTGAAGGGAAGTATCTTGTCTGTAGTGGTAAATGACCAGTTTCGTTTACAGAACAAATCAATCAACCTTTGACCAGTGGATCCAATCTAACCATCTCCCGCTACACAAAACCTCTACTTTGATTCCAATAATTGTTACTAAGCGGTCTCAGAAATGTTTTACGCTATACAAGACAATGTGATTACTTGATGCATCCTCTCTGAACCACTGTTATCACGCGATAGGGAGAAAGAGAGAGAGAGAGAGATAGATATATAGATATATAGGAAAGCGAAAGAGAGAAGGAATGAATGTATATTGTTTTATGTCGCATCGACAGCTAAGGTCATTCAGCGCGCAATTAAATTTAATTATTCATGATCCCTGGGTAAACAAACCAGTACTAGGCTAGAAAATGTGCCTTGCCCAAGGGCACTCCACCATGACCGAATTGCCGCGACTGGGGATCGAACCAAAAAGAGAGAAGGAGAGATGGAGATATGGAGAAAGAAATATAGAGAGAGGAAAATAGATAACTTGATGCGCGAGAGAAATGGAGGGGATGAGAGGGATAGCGAGTGAGTGAGAGAGAAGAGAGAGCGAACAAGAGAAATATAGCGACATAAAGAGAGGTAGAGAGATAATGAGAGCAAAAGATAGGGAGAGAGAGACAGGGATATAGAGAGAAAGGGGATAAATGTATTGTTGTCTGCTTTGAAAACATCTGTAGTATGAAATATTCATATATAGTTGAACATATTGATAAAACAAGAGCACCGCCTGCGGGTCCTGACGCTCGTCTGATATTATCCTTTTATTATAAAAAATCTTCAAATTAGGAATGAATATTTACAAACTATAATGACCGCACACAACTGCTATATTTCAAGTATTGAAACAAGATTTACCATGTGGAAATAAATCCAAGTTCATAAACATGATAAGGAAGATCTTCACGTCGGATGGCTGTCACAATCAGTCAATATCATAAGCTGAGTATTGTGTATGGACAGGCAAATGAGATGGTTACATAAAGTCAACTGTAAATATTAAATATATTTATGTATTTTTTTTCTATGTTTAGTAACAATGACCTTGACCTTGATCCCAAATTACTATTCGTAAATAAGTGAAATAAATGTAACAAAAAATGAAGAAACTATGTCCAATTCTCAAAATCAACCCAAACACATGTACATCAAAATTGATGTGTTTTACTCCCAAAAAACCCACTGATGCAATGTGTAGAAGGGTATTAGATGCACACGTTTTCCAAGTTTCAACGAGTAATAGATTTGATAGTTTCCATGTAAGTAATCTAGACGAAAAATCAGACGAGCTAAAAACGAGACAATTCTCCCCTTCCCATATGTTTTCATAAATTGTCCGTTGCATATGCGTCACATATATATGTGTATACTGTGAAGAACTAGCTAATAACAAGAGGATCAATATAGTTCTCAAATGATCACCTGAATGATGACATAGTAGCAAATATGAAAATGTTATCGGTAAAAACAAATCAGTTTAAATCAGTTAATAGAAGTTATTCATTCATAAAGGTTTTGTTTTCAAACATATTACTGAGTTTTGTCTTTACAATATTATGTATTGGTTGCTCCCTTTTCGATTACGTCACCCCATGGTACAAAATTAAAACCTATCCCATACTGACGCCGCGCTTCCGAGGAGATATCGTTTGAAGCTTGAAGTTCATTGTATCCCTTTCAATATCATTTTATGACAATAACGTTTTTGACAATAACATTTTTGACAATAACGATTTTGGCAATATCGTTTTATCAAAATATTGTTTTATGACAAAACCGTTTAAGAAAATATCTTTTTATTACAATATTCGTTTAAGCGGATCTTGTTAAAATTCCAAACACAATATATCTTAAACAAATGATACTTGTAACAAACGTTAATTGTATTTATCACATCTTCCTCTCTGGGAGTATCAAAATCCCTTAAAATCATATGACACTTCTTAATATGTATCATATGACACTTCTTAATACCATATGATACTAATAGTTTGAGTTACAGTGTAACGCGCAAGTCTTTGATAAAACAAGAAACGAAACTATGAAAACGATGTCACTTCAGCGGTTTGACGTCATAGCGTTAGTCACTTTGGCGCCAAAACTGGCACATTTCATGTAGAAATATGGTAAACGTTAAGTAATTTCGTTTCGAAATACGCCACATGAATCACTTTATGTGATAAAAAGAATATCTCATAATTCGTGTTTATTTATTATCACTTTTGATAAACTCGTTAACTTAGCTCTGTATGGCGCTCGCCAAGGCTCGCGGCATATCATCTTAGGGAACAGTGATAATAAATAAAAACTCATGAAATATCCTCTTTTTAAAAAGTAATTTATTTTCTACTTAATCTAAGTTCGAATTGTGATGTCACGAACACGAGTTATATTTAAAGACTTAGAACTTCTTTTCAAATGTGTTCCCTTTGGATAAATGACTTAAAGTGGCTGCCTGATAGAAATGAAACAGTCTATAATATGAGTGATTATGCAAGACTGTGTATATACGTTTCAAATAAGACGATTTCGTAATTGTCGGACATCAATACCTAAACTACGTTTAAAATTAGGGGATATGAGGACCCATGAAGGGGACAATTGTAAGTGATAAATTAAATTGATGTGCCATTTTTTTCTATTTTAAGCTCGACTCCCAATGTATTTCTGTTAAATAACTCCGCCAACGACCCTGGTTGGCTTACATAATCCAGGGTAAGGCTTTGCATGTAAAGTACATTTACAAAGGTCTTAGAAAAAGTTTCATATATTTGATAACACCATATACATGTTCTTAAACAAAAAGACATTTTAATTACAAGCTTTCAAATAGTCGAGCATGCTATCATGAAATAGCTCTTATTATTATGATCATTGTCTTTTAAGTAATTTCTTTGCGTTTTACATCGCATGGCTAGTCATATATCTGTTTAATTCAGTATATATAAAGACTGACCACGGAAATACGCTTGCACACATTTGACAAGCACCTATTTAGATCTGTTTATGGTTATTCGCATTTCGATCAAGATAATTCCTGCTTATACCTAGTTATATACGTACCCAAAGGCGGTCATGGTGGAGTGCCCTTCGAAAAGATGTATCTAAACCCAGAACTGTTAACCAAGAGATCATGAATAATTAAATTATGGCTGATATATAACTGAAATAATGTTGAAAACGGCTTAAAACCATAGTAAATAAATAAACGGGGAAAGAAACAACCATCGAAATAGAATTTTGGAATCAGATTATACACGAATACCTAAAACATAGATAAAGATGGTTAATTATTTCCAATGCAGTGAAAGTCGTTTTTCGTGAGGCATTGCTCAATGTTTCTTGGAAAATTAATAAGTGGTTAAAATAATGATCAGTAAACAAAAGAACAAAACGTTTTGGTTCATTCCAAACCTAAATTCTGTTTGTTATACCATGGTGTACCATTCCCCCTAAGTGCCTATTGAGGAATTGAAGGCTCTGCGGCCTCTTGAACATGGTGTGTTTTACACTCGAGTAGGTCCAAAGCAAACCCTGATAAACGAGCCGTTAATTCGTTGTGGCAAGATTTTCTTGTACACTGAGTAATTTTAATGGAATGAATTTCCCATGCTCCAGAACGGAATATTTGGGACGAATGAAATGTTTCTGTTCTACTTTCAGGTCAAGCGGATCAATGAACAGAGAACCATCTTTTTAAACTTACATGGATATAACGTAAAAAGATGGGAAAATAACCTTAGCGTTATTTACTCTGTAAGTTACCAGATTGCCTAAAGTAGATTATTCTATGTTAATAAATGAGCGACCCCGTTGTCATGTACAGTTATAAGAGTTTTAGAATATTTTCATAACTAAATCTGTAATAATGCGGATTTCATATGCGACACGTCTTTAAGAGATGACTCACCTGAATCTGTAGTGTTTGTAAAATCTGCAATATTACCAATATCGCTTAAGAGTTAAAGGTGCTGAAATCCAGATTGTAGATAGTTTAGTCAAAGTTTTTAATTTGTACAAAAGATGTCTTGACATACTATAATTATAATTAGAGTAATAATTTCGCTTTCCAGTACTATAAATATCTAAATATTGATCGTTCATGCTTTATTTTTATTTGGTAGACATATACCAAGTAAGCCAAAGTGTGTACATTTTCATTGCCTTTCAAATGACTATTTTGCAACATTTACTGCCAAATTAGTTTTGAATCATTTATTGCTCACTCTATTGTAAAAATTTGTAATATTTGTAGACAGAAATTTCAACATTCCAACATTTTGATCTCAATCTGTAGTTCAGCAGCTTTAGCTTCCCGTGTTGTGTACAGTCTGACCAACCGTACTTTATTACCGGAATGGTCAGTGTTTTTTATATTAATAATCGAACAGTCCAGAGTCTGACTTAGCTGTGCAACTGCGCGAATTGATTTATATCTACATTTTTGTTAACCCCCAATCAATCAATCAATCAATCAATCAACATTGGTCGCAAATACCCATATTTTGATTTCTTGGAGCAGTGCTAGTATGGAATTACATCGGTACGTGAAAAGCGGAGGGCTTTTTGAAAGTCACTAAACAATGAAATGTTGCTAGCATAAATGCAAATTTTAGGAGCATTTATTTTTTCGAATTTTACGATTTGTTATCTAAGATAGTTTTTATATCCGAAGCAAATTGATCTTCATATTTTGTATATGACCTTTGGAATTCCACTGACATTTCTAGGATTTGTCTTCTGAAAAACAGTATTCAACAATGCAACACAGGCAATATTTTAGATTGACAGATAAACAAATTGACATGTCAGTATATATATCCGTACGAATATTCATATAACCGAGAATTGGAATAAATGTATTCGATTGTAAATAAACAGTAACTATCCCTCTTCTTCGAGATAATTATCTTCTAGATGCAGACGCATTTTTACTTTTTACACATTATACTATGTCGCTATCTCTATTCAATAATTACATGGATACATGCACTCTCACTCATAGAGAAGTATTTGCCTTACTAACGGAGCAAAGATTGTTGTGAGAAGAGGAGAAAATGGTCAAGACGATACTCTACAATATGTTTTCATAAGTCGTCTGCTGCATTTAATTTAAATGTGGTTTGCACCAGGGTCAGTGGTTAACCCGTTGGCTATTGGTACCGGTTTTGAAAAGCCTGTGTCACCATTACAGAGCCAAGGAAGTCGTCTCCCCAGACTATATAGTGTTGGCCTTCCAAGTTCATGGTAACTTAAAATATTCTATTTTCTTTTCCAAATGCAGGGTTAGTCATGTCCATTTAAAGAAAACCGGTATTAATAGGGTTACAAGTCAGTGAGGGAAATATTCATATCATATATTGATTCAGACTATTAACAGGGAACGATATTTAGTTATGTCTGAAAACATCTTGAGACTGATCGATTAGTTATTTGATCCCACTTTTATAGCATTACGGTGACACTATAAAGAAGGTTTAAGTGTCTCGATTATCTTTAATCAGGCCAGGGTAACGACCATTGACGACCTTTGAGTACTTTCGACCAGCTAATATTCAGATCAGGTTGTGAACTCCTCAAAGAGGAGTGTCTAACTTAATGTTGGTATATGATGGTCGTCTGTTTGTTTGAAAGGCGTTTTAAGCCACTTTTAACAAGATTTTAGTAGTATTTCGGCGTTTCTTGTGATGATTAACAGTGCTACAGGTATTATCTATCTTGATACTGATGCACTAAAGATGTCGCAAGGATATGAGCAGTCCCGCGAGAAAACTAACATCAGCGAAGACTGATCCGGGCCGACACGTTCCGTCATAACGTCCGGATAGAGTAATGGTTCCTGAAACAGAAAAGTATCCATCCGGGTAAGCCTTCGCGGCATGCTTAGGCGGATAAGGTTCGACACTTTACGCAGAATCCATAATGCTGGTCTTTTCGCGAGACGGCTCATATTCTGCAAAGCCGGGGAGGGAAGTCATAGTATTAGTATATTGTGTGTGACCTGACTGGTGAGGTTTGTTTCTATATAGCCTAATCGAAATCATGTCTATACTTTTTTCTAATCGTACGGACATCATGGTACCGTCTGAGAAAATGTTTTGTACTTAAGTCATGATCTAACTTGTATGTTATTGATTGTTGTTAATGACATGTGTTTGTGCGGCATAACAACAATGGGTAGTTTTTATTGTAAATGATTGAAATATTTAAGGTTCTCTAATTGACATTTAATTTACAAAACATGTTTTGCCTGAATGATAATATCCGAGGATTTAGCAATCATTATTTGTTTGTTTTCCTCTTTGACGTTCAGTATTATGATATTTACGACTGACTCTCTGGAGTCTGGATAAATGGACCAGGAATACTGTTAACTTACATAGAAAACGCTGCTATATAACTGAACAATTGTTGATATCGACTAAAACTCAATACAAACAAATATGTTTGCCTAGCCTATACATGTACGTGTACGACATAATCCGGTTATAACAATGCCGCTATAATGCTGATGATGACGCGGCATAGGGAGTAAGCTAACACACCCCACCCCTGCCCATCTCTACAGTTATTTATTCTACATATTTTATGTTTTTATTTTTTTATTGACCATGGTTTAATGTCGTAAACATGCTTGTCGTAAATTGAGATTCGTAAGTTGTCGTAAATATCACAAAAAGGAAGACAAATATACATCTTTATGTAAATATTCTCGATTGTGTGACTAATGACAGTAGTATAAATGAGCTGAAGTTCACGGAAACCAAGCATTAGGTCATTTGGGACCACTATATATTAAAATCAGCATATGTAGTCTAACTTTCAACTTGATTCATTTAAAATAAGTTTGACCAAAGTCTGATCGATAGCATATACTACGTGCAGCAGATTAATTTGACAGGCAACGAAATAGTTGTTATCAAAATGCATGAATTTGCGCGTTGACATTTATTCAAAATGATAACAATAGGAGCTTTTAAATTGTGCTTTTAAAGATAGCAGATGTGAACAGTGGCTCTGAGACAGAGCACCAAACACGTGATCCAAAGGTGCTGGGTTAGAGTCACAAGATAGGAACCTCTATAAACTTTCTTTGCGAGTATTGGTTCCTAATATACGAATCAGACATCGTTAATGATCAAACAATAGGTTCTGTTCTAAGCACTTGTTTCAGAATTGATTATTGAATATATTTTAATTAAAACTATTGAACTTATAAATCTTATTAAAATCGGATCTCGTAACAAAACTGTAAGAAAAGGCAAGCGAAAGGGAGATACTTGTTTGGCCTTAGAGACAAATACATCGGCGTGTAACTACGACATGTCCTATTATCTTACAGAAATAATAGATTACGCTTTATTTCTACTAAATGGTCAGTCATGATTCTACAGTAAGCCTAGTCGTATGAACAGACTCTGTCGACTCTGTCACATCACACGAAATCCAACATTCGGTGCTTTGCTATCAGCGAAGATCCAGAGTGTGCCCCTCTTCACAATCTTATATTTGTTATGCATCTAAATATAGAAGCACCTTGGAAGCCAGTTGGGAAAAAGTAATGACCAAAGTACGACTCTACAAGTTTACGATCATGGTTTTCATCATATTAAACAAATTCAGAAGGTCAAGTTTCGAATGACGTGGCACAACTGTAAGAAGCAAATCCTCCTCTGTACTAAGTATATCTTGCTATTATATATCTTCACATTTTGCAGTGCAAACAAATGCAGATTATCGTGCGCAAAAGCAACACAATAATTCAAATTCGGATTTTGATACAGTATAAATACAGTATCCAAATATGTGAATGGCATTTCACTGAAATATGGTGTGACGTCGTTGAAAAATGATGCACGTCATTTAAAATGCTTAAGTGGGACATTAAGAACAATTTTTTAAGATGTATAAGGCTTCTTAATTTTGACCAAAAAAGTTATAATGGATATATAGCAAAAGGACAATCATTATGTAGTAGCGAAGAAGGCTTTGTGTTGTGTACTCGAAGCACGGAAAAATTAGGATCTCTCTCGACGTTCGGTCTCGCGAGATATTTATTTTCGCATCTCATAATACAAAATAAAGTAATATTTGGCTACCGCAACACAACATTTCTTATATATCCTGAGACCCAAATTAAACCGTGTCTACTTTTCGATTGACTTGAGTACTTTAGAAAAATACATACCTGTCTCAGCCATACATTAGTTGTCATCACCTGATTCAATTCGTCCTGTAAAGAGAAACGAAACAATTTATTATGTTTAAATTAAGTGTAAAGTACGATGTGAAAGGAACAAAGCAACTGAATACTAAATCGGGACAAACTCGAATCATAACGGATATTGAAAATTTAAAAAATCCTGGATAATGAGCAGGAGTTTAGACACACTTATAAACTATTTAATACAAATATTATGTCTGAATACTTCAATGTTTCCTGAGAACACATCGAAATTAAGATGTAAATCTCTTTCAAAATCTTAATTATGTCAGTGTTGTAACATATGCCATCACTATGTGTTGTATATATGTATCGATTATGTTGTATTATTGGCCCAGCGTTGGCCTAAGTTGTGAAATGAATAACTGGTATCTTGTAATAAACATATGGCAACAATTTTAATGAAATAGTCCACGTGTACAGAGGTAGAGGGATTACATATTTCATATGGCCTATAACATCTTTAAAATGCGCATTCGGACCCTTTCTAACAAACATCAAATTTGCAGCAGATAAATTGAAGGCATCTAGTTTAACATAATGAAATCCTTTGAGGTTTAATAATTAAACAATTGAAAACATTGTGACGGAAGGAGACATTGATCATAATGTTCGTCTACATCGAAATGCGTCTAAAAGTGAAAAAGAGTTAAACTCTTTTTGCGTGTAGATCTACGTCAAAAGGTGCGAGTAATTCACTATTTTTTCTTTTCATTTCTTTGTTTTTACCACGACACATTATATCTACATACAATGTTTTAGCACCAAATCGGAATATTGGTTTTCTTGCAAACAATACATATTCAGGGTAGTCAGCTCGTAACGTGCTGTCTCACCTGAAATCAGCATTGTTTGCATTGTTTGCTTTTTAATTATCAAAACTGTCCAAAACTTAAATTACAAAAAAATGCCCGATTTTAAACATGAAAAAGTCCAATTGAATATGGTCAAAATCAACCGGTGGGCAATCACAAAACGGTTCCCATCGTTTATAATCAATAGAACATGCTTGAAAAAATAACTTGGTCGTTTACTGAAGCATTAAAACGGATAAAACATATCCGAAAGGAGATATAAAACCCATTAATGAACACGGATTGGAAGTGTAAAACAAACAACAAAATGAAAAGTAAACGAACTTTCCGAAAGCGATTAAATATCCCAGAAGGCGACCATGATCTTAAAATCGTTGCACAGAGCAAATAGAATAAGTCCTTTACTACCTATAGGACAGTCTGTATGAAAATAGTGTAGAAGAAGACATTGCTCTAAATGGAGTCGTGTGGTAAATATTGGGTAAGGCTTTGACCTCTCGAACCAAAATCCCAGACTCGAATCCCCGGGATAAATGCGTTCTGACCTTTAAATTGTCCACACATACCGTGCGATTACTGGTTACGTTTCCAGACTACAGACATCGGGCGTGATTAATATGAGATGAAAGCTTGTTTCGCAATCGATACAAAATTAAACAATAACGTTTAACTAACTGTTTCCTCTTTTCCACACACTGATTGTTTCTATATATTGAGATTAAATGCTATAACATCCAGATGTTTGGTTATCTCCGCGATGTTTTCATAGCAGACGAATCTTTAAAAGAAGAAAGTGCATTCCGTATCTTGCTCAATTCAACGCTCTCCTTTTAATTTATGTGATAATGGTGCGAGTAACTTAATTGAAGTTGTATATGCATGTACATTCCAAGTTGATTAACCCATTCCCTCATAGAGACGTTTTATGACGCGTCTGCTGTAGACGACCCTTTGAACACATAGTGACACAAGAAGAAATTGATCAAAATGAGCAATGTTTCCTTTTGCCACAATTTATTTCACTTTTAAGCATAGGTTATCCATTCAATTATAGAGATTTTCATTAATTCTGACAAAATATGTTCAAAGTTCGTCTGCTGCAAAATTGTCGTATGATGGAAATACTTAACGAAACTAGAATGCACGTATTGTATATTTATCAAGATATTCAGAGCTCGAACAAGTTTAGAATTGCATATATAAGCGGAATATGTTATAACATTAGGGTATTTAGTTAAAAGTAATCTAATTAGTTGTGCTACTTCAACGAATAAATCGATGTATGCTTCCAATATCAAAGAAGAAACATACACGCACTTACAGCGCACTTGTAATGTAATGTAACGTAATTATAGAGACCAATTGCTATGATTGAGCATACGCTTTCTAGCTTCTATAGACCCATTCGATAGTGTACACTTTATCGTGTACAAGCATCTGACAGGTGTAGATACGTTCATGAGACAGAGTTAAATACAAGGGAGTCCGTTCGCGATACTCTAGCTCTCTCCGAAGAGACCCATTGGTTTACGTGCTCAGTGTATAGCACTGGTGAGACCAATTGGACCAGCTGGACTATATTTAACCCTTTCTTTCATACAATAAAACTACGGACGACATTCGACACCTCTATGTTAACACATTGAACCATTGCATATATGTTAAAGGGTACTAACGAAATAGCATGGACACTATTATGGCAATATGATAAATATGATAATCTGCAAACGATGTGAAGCGTTTGGAAATAAATGCAATTACGACGAATTTGAATATTTATATCGTTGGTCGTGCTAAGATACGTTGTCTGGGGGCTTACATTATACTTGTTAAGTCTAGATGACCGGCGAAGGTGCACGCTGTCTCAGGGTTTAGCTGGTCGCTCTTTACTGTGACCTGGACCATATATTACTTATCGATCATATCATTGAATGGAATCTAGAATAAAGATTCACAATTCTGCATTCAGTTTGAATAATTTGATCAATCAATTGTGATTTATCAGAACATAATACGACTCAAGGCCGCGTGAAAGAAACGGGGGAAATAATGTTAAACCTATCAAACAAGTCAGAAAGTTTTCGATTGTTACAAATGTTCGTATTGCTAAATTACAAACGATTTTAACAGAAACATGTATTAAATGACACATCAAATCATTTTTAAAAATTCAAAAAACTGCATAATGTATGTTATTTTTTTTTTACTTAATCCTTAAATTCAGACAACCCAAAACAGTATTACATTTTGATATGGTAGTTGAGCGATTGAAGTAGGCGATACAACATCCCTATTAAGGCGTGCTTATTACGCGGTCTAACAAGCACTCCTGGCACAACTCGTTTATCCGAGAAGGCAACGACAAGACACGCAAAGCTAAGAAAAAGTTCAAGGGCAAAATTGAGAATTTTCGATTCCTAGATTCCAAGAAAATATCTGGCACTGGAAAAATTCGGAACAATATACTCTGGGGTAACTGAGATCTACCTGTATAACGTACCTGTTTATGCCATTTCGGATCATTATCCTGTTTGTATGACGCGGAATATTTCAAAGGAAAAAACGGGTGGGCGACATATTGAAATTGAGTATCGTGA
>JAUELF010065048.1:0-16482 GCA_031471495.1 Clinocardium nuttallii
AAATCCCCCCCCCCCCCCCCCAAAAAAAACCATGAACGCAGATAAGTGCGGAAAAGGGTATAAGAATAGCTTTAGAAACAATGCGTGATATCTAGAATATTGAAATATATCTTCATGCTAGAGGGTTGATACAATGTGTAAAATGGAGGAATAAGTCATTTTGAGTAAGTGTTATATTTTCTAGAAAAGTTTTCAAAATTCACCTGCTTCATTTGTGTCGTATTCTATCATGTAAAGGGATAACCACTGAAAGTTCATTCATGAACACGTACGAAACCTGCATTGTCAAAGTGTTCTTTTGAGTTTATCAGTTTTTCTGTGTATATACATTATGATATTATAACACTTTGTTTAAATTGACTGGGTGACTAGTCTACAGTGTGATAATACTGAATAAAATCAAAAGTATTTGTATTGTATATATTAACAACAATCTAGTCCACCGTGGAATTACTTTGTGAACTTATTTATGAGGAAGGCGTACTTGCGCATAAAGGCGTGTCGAAAATAGTGCGATGCGAATGAAAGCCAATCAAATGCAGTAATCCCAAATCCTTCCGCGAGGTAGAGTGTGGTTGCAGCCTAAAGTTGGATTTTCGAAAGCAGGCATGCTATGAGCTTTCGCTGAAAACCAATAAAACAGCAACAAAAACGTTTCTTTGTCAAGTGTGTTCAACCTGGGTAGTTCAGAATGTGTAAGTGTCTAATGCGGAGAGACATTATAGCATTTCAGTTTATATTATGAAATGATGATTAAACGCAAGATGTAGACTAATTCTTTAAAATAACCGTTTTCTGTCATATCACAGCGGCCAGTTTTCCCACCGACCCATGTGTTGTTTCCTATCTATCTCACATCAGTTCTATACTTTACTGTCTTTCTCACGCAACTTACTGTTTTCCATATAAACTGTTAGCCCAGTGGCTTGTCGCGTGGACTTTTATCAAATGTCGGAAATAATCTTGACATAGCTGGGGTTCTTACTCTCATCCCGTTGATTAACAACTCGATTAGCTAGCTACCGAATGAGCTACCGGAACTTGGCAAGTAGTTCAAAAAGATATGCGACAACATCTTTCGTGCGGGCATCAACTCTATAAATTTAGGGAGGCTGTCTCGGTGATAGAGTGGAAGAGCGTTCGCCTAGGTGGTGTAGTAGTAAAGTGGCCACATTGGGTGCGGAAAGTCGTGAATTCGATCCCCGGCCGGGTCACTCCAAATACTATAAACTTGAAGTATTAGCTTTCTCACCTTGTTTCGAAATATTGTTTGGTAAGCATTCCGACCGTCTCACTAGTTTCAGGATAGATGGACCAGAAGTACTGTAGTGGCACTTCATCCATGCAATATCGTGATATAACAGAAACACATGTTGAAAGCAGTGTAAAGCACTATACCAACAAACAAACACATTAAGGAATTATGTCGTTCGGATGGAATGCCACTTCGAGGTCCTTGCAAGTACATAAACACGCACTCTAATATATACAGAGATTTGTCGATCTGACGTATTGGTCCTCCAACCAACATGACAACGCACAATGTCTCAATAGTAGAATTGGTACAACCTCGCTAACACGGAAACAAATATATTTTAGCTGTGTTTGCATCCCTTGTACCAAAACGACTTAAGTCATATGTGTTGTGAAGCGTCATCGTGTTATTATGGTATTTCGCAATAAAAATATGGTAGAAATCAGCTGGCGTTATAAGAACTTCATCAAATTTGAACACAATGAAGTTGATGGTAAATATCAAACTTCCAGTGCGTTGCCTTTGACCTGCCATGTTTTGATGCGGATTTGTGTATTGGATAGGTGATTCAGGCAAACAAGGACCAAAGTGTTTGATTAACTGACATGAGATTTCAACAGTATTTCAGTTTTATCCTTTGACATGTTTACATATTCATCTACTCCTGGATCTTATACCAGTACACCACACAACATACTTTCCAGGTAACTGGCCATCATCGCGACAGAGTCAAAGACGAGATACATCAGTTATAATAAATAATTGATTGATTGGGGTTTAAGGCCGTTTTCAACAATAATTGAGTCATATCGCGACGGCCAGAGTTCACCTACTCATGTGCTTCCTCACCTTTTCACACCAGTTTTCCAAGGACGCTTTTTACAGTGACTTTTGTCAAACGGCGGAGATATTGTTGGTCGAGCTCAACCATTGGATTGACAGCTTAGGTCGCTTACAACTGAGCCACCGGGCCCCAGATAGTACAACCTGGGGTCAAAGCTTACAACCTTTCGATTTGTAGACATCACCGTTTCCGACTTAGCCATCGCATTACGCCTTAATCTTGGGATATAAAAGACAAGATAACACTAAAATAACTGTATATGATATGTATGTCTCATCCAAAACAGTGAGTTATCTCCTTAAAATCAGCCAAGTCGGGCGACATTGAGTCCTGTTAAAATATGATGACAGCGAAGACCCATCTTAACATTCTATTCCCGTTCATTTATATTCTGATCATTATTTGAGGGCGTTCTTATGAACAGGAGCAAGTTGGCCATTGTGAACAGTGTATATCAAAATCAGCCTGTGAATTCGCACGGTCTGCTCGAGATAAACACTATTCACATATTACATACGTGAGCTGATTAAACAATTACGTGAACGTCTGTGAATTCGAGTAATCTCAACCTACACATGTTCAGAAATGCCTACTTTTTACCTGACATTCACCAACGGACGGGGGCTTCCCTAGTTGAGCCATCTTGCGAGCAAACCAACAAGGTGGTCTCTGTGTAAAGTATCAATCCGGATCAGTCTAAACATGCCGTGCAGGCTAACCCGGACAGACACTTTTCGCCTCTTGTGGATTTTCAGTTTCAGGAATTATTTCTCTATACCTCTACTCCTCGGAGACGAAATGTGTCAGCCCGGATCAGTCTGCGCGGACAGCGCAGGCTGATATGGTCGACACATTACGCAGATGTCATATTGTTTGTTTTCTCGCGAGACGGCTCAAATATATCACCTCCGTGCTCATTTTAAGCGACACAGAAACGGTGACGCCACAAGACGCATACTCGATAGACGTAGTTCAAATGCGACAAACGTCATTCGAAAATGGGCATTGTTTCGTTTCTGTTATATAACTAGGCCAAAGTAGGCGTAAATCATCTATGAATAAATTTTGACCTGAGATCCAAGTACAAAACACAATAATAAGTCAATGGTTTTAAGTTCAACATAATATGATGCAGTTAAAACAAAACTATTTAATTATTATTATTAGATAGTTTTGTGTCCACTGCATGAACAATTTGAAAGCCACCATAAACATGGTTTGTTTGAATAATAAGGTGGCTTTTATTTGTCTCTACCTTTAGGTTTTCTTTGACAAAAGTTATTTCTACTGTCGGTTTAATCGCACGCACTCAGTGCAATATCACATTGTACAACAAGACAAAATGTCGCCCAACGCGGGTCACAATTGCATTTATATTTTAAAGTTTGATTTGATTTTAGTAATTGGTAGTTCTTATAATAAATGAAATATTTGTATCTATTGGAAACAAGGTTGAAAAAAGAAGACATTTTTTAGTACAGACTTCATCAAATTTGCAAATGGTCTCTTAACCCCGTTTCACTAGCAGGCACATTTTGCAGCTGGCGATGTTCGAAAACATTGAGACAAGACGACACATTGTTAACTGTGTGTTATTTAACAAAAGAGCCATGATGGCCCTGGATCGCTCACCTGAATTATGCAATGTGATTTGTCATGCCTACTTCAATTACCTTATTTTTCTTTTTTACTTATAATAAGTTGTTTGCCTCGCTTATAGCGGCATTCTCGGTGTAGGGGTCAGAGCGTCCACCTTGAGAGTTGGAAAGCAGGTATCGCTCCCCGGTAGGGTCATACTAAATACTTTTAAAATAAGACCATTGGCGCTAAGGATTGCGGGGGTCCCCGGTAGGGTCATACTAAATACTTTTAAAATAAGACCATTGGCGCTAAGGGTTGCGGGGTTCCCCGGTAGGGTCATACTAAATACTTTTAAAATAAGACCGTTGGCGCTAAGGGTTGCGGGGGTCCCCGGTAGGGTCATACTAAATACTTTTAAAATAAGACCATTGACGCTAAGGGTTGCGGGGTATAGCTTGACGACTGATGCACCGACGACAGGTTAAAACATACCGGTAGTACTAGTAAATTAACCAAGACTGGTCGTGATATAACTGAAATACTGTTTAAAGCGGCGTAAAAGAACATTCAATAAATGATCGTGTTGTATATAATTGCAAACAACGTTTTTGTTAATCGTACACACAGATCAGTTTGCAGATTCGTGCAGTTAAATCGTGGTTAACAGTGTCGGTTAATGAATAAATACCCAAATAACCAGCCATAAAGACATACATAGGAGTTAGTGTTAGTTTTTATCACATGGCAATGCTTGTATCCGATTTGATATACCCATTACGTATTTCTTTATATGTTACGTGTGTAATATAACATGACCGATTCACTACTTTTGTATGCATCCGAAACACGGCTAAAAAGTGTATCCTGTAAACACAAACGTCACGATAGATGAACGAGATAAAGGGACCCTTATCGGTTATAAAAATATATTTTGTTGTGATTAGTTAACAGTTCATTAATTAATACATGTTGGGACTATTTTCTGACTGCGAAACCACGATTTTTATGAGTGTTTCGTCATGTGATGAAAATACTCTGACATTCGTTGTCATTTCATAAAGTTTTATTAAACTCGTCCGAGAACTTTGTCATTAAGCTCGCCAGAGGCTCACTTATTAGCGAATTTCTTGAACTCGTTTAATAAAACTTTATATAAAATGATAACGAATATCAGATCCTATATATACACAGTGAACACTCAATTTCATTAAAACCGGACCAATATACATCGCTGTGTGCAAATGAGCATTTTTTACAACTGAGAAGCTTAGTTCTGGTTTGAATGGGATTGAACATTTACCGTGCTTAACCTCTTCCTACATACAACAAATATGCAGTAGACTACGTTGAAAATGCCTTAGGTAGAAATATGAAAATTATCTATACTTAAAAGTCAAACTAGTGAAAAGAGTTGAAAGCAGTATAAGAAAAGTAAAAATTGCTCATCATGAGCAATTTATCCTTCTTTCACGCTGTTTTCAAATGTAGTCTACTGCATATGTCCGATTGCATCTATACGTGGAAATGGTTAAGGTCAACTCCGTCATGAATTCAATCCGAGAAAAATATGTAAACATGTTTATAAATCGAATTGTATTTCGTAAATCATTGAATTTAAAGATTGTTTAAACCAATTCGGGATCATAATTTTAAAAGAACGAAACTATTTGAACGCTCATCCCGCTGCATTGCTGAAACTGTGTGTGATCACCATGGTGACAGATATCTTTAGTAGTTCTTCCTATCCTAACAATACATACCATGATTAGATTACAGAAAAGTGCAGTCTGTTTATTGTTATTAAATTCAGTTATATTACGTGCATAATTTTGTTTAAAAAACTTAACAACGCGTTCGGTAGAATAATGGTTGCTTAATGCTTCATCTCTAACTAAGTAAAATAACGAAACAAGTCTTTTTATTCTTAAACAGTAGTTTTTTGGTATTGCGAGTTCATTTTTAGAGTTTAATATCAACATGTATCACACATGACACTTGTAAATTTTGTTTTTAGTTGGATAATAGATGCTTACTGCTTAAGTATGTATGTTTATAATCAATAAATATATTCTTAAGCTTAAAACTAAGTGAAATAACAAAACATGTTTTATTATAAAATAGTAGCATTTGGTATGGCGAGTTCATTTTTAGAGTTCAAACACGAACGTGTATCGCCGCTGGCACCCTTGACTTCTTTTACAAATTTCAGAATGGTGTTTCTTGTATGACATTTTATTAAGAAAATATATATCTTTGCTTTAAGGTAAAACTCTGATAGTTGAAGGTCTTCTGTTGATTGTATGGTCAGGTTCTTTCACAAGCACATGTACGGCGTAAAACCTGAAACGAAAGGATTAAATAAAATAAAATATTAAACCTTATCTCACAAACCGACCAGGGGCGTAGCTCCCTTTATGTACTATAGGTACGTGCCTACACATGTTTTCCCAAAAAGCCCCAACATGCAGCTGCGGCGATATACATCTGCGTAATGTATCGACTAAATCAGTCTGCTCTTTTCGCACAGACTGATCCGGCCGACACATTCCGTCTTAGGGGGATATATGTATAGAGTAGTGTGATTCATGAAACAGAAAACCCACAGGAGGCGAACAGTGTATATCCGGGTACGCCTGTGTGGCATGCATGCTTAGGCTGATCAGGGTCGATACTTTACGCAGAGTCTACAATGATGATTTTCCCACGAGACAGCCTACACATTGATTATTGCCAAGCTACGTCCCTGATAATGCCGTCTAAAGCCTTTGCAGACGGCCCGACTATTAGAAACATTTTTGGAGAAGGTGAACTTGCTAAATGCGAGCTATTTCTCCTTTTTCAGTAATATGTCATACCGAGCAACTAAATCATACTACCCATGTATGCTACACTGAACCGGTTTAGAAACGCAACGATTTCCATTTCAATTATTTTTTATTTCAATTTGTTTTATTTTATTTTCGTTTAGTACAAGTGAGTAAATAGGTCACGGACTTATACGTGATCTATGTTATATCGTCCTTTACTTCCATAATAACCGGTAGAACGGGTTTCGTACCATATCAAAATTTTGCAAGAGACGCTCGTGTGAAAGCATGGAGTGGAACGAGTTTGCCTATAAATCGAAGGTTGTCGATACACAAACCGAAAACTCACCACATGTATAAAATATTACGTTAAACAAGATGCCACGGCTATCGGACAATTTACACTAAGAGGTAATTGGTATGATCAGAGCTGGTATGAACCGTGCCGCCATTGCTAGGCAGTTAGATTGCCACAAATCGACAATTACTAGGCTACATCAGCGGTTTCAAGCGACTGGAAGTGTCAGGGATCGCCAGCGACCAGGACAACCAAAGATAACTACCCGTAGACAGGATGGCACAATACGGATGCTACACCGTAGACACCGCTTCCGGTCCGCAACCATCACTGCCAGGATGACAATAGGGAATCACGGGTAAGTAATATGTTTTTCTTTCATTGAATAATACCTTCATTTTAAATTGAAATAGCAAACATTATGGTTCATGTTTCATTTCATTTCTATTTTTAGGCGTCCTATTCACCCGGATACAGTCCGCAACCGTCTTCGGAACGTTGGTCTGAGATGCCGAATAACATTCCGCAGCAACGAGTTACAAACATATTGTCGTCTATGAGGCGTAGATGCCATGCGTGCATTGCGAGTGGAGGTTCATACACGCGTTACTAAGTGTGACTTTGGTATGATAATCTTATGTGACTCCGGACGCTGTTGTGTGACCATTAGTGAATACTTGATGTTAAGAATTTCACAGTTCATTTTTAATATGTTGTTATTGCTATGTATAAATTTTCAATGGAATTGTCATTTGTTAACATTATTAAATTTATAATTTTACAACCGTTGCGTTTCTAAACCGGTTCTGTATTTACATTTTAATAGCTGTTTATCCTCATATACTTATATTTGTTATAAATAGTAACTATTATTAAATGAGCATTGTACACACGGTGTCTTGTCTTGATCTTTATTTAATTTTTGTTATACTATTTATATGAATGTAACTAGAAAATGTGTAAAGTTTACGTTTCGGAATAAAGAAATTTGAATCTAATGATAAGTGAGCTATTTTTCTTAAACAAATTTCATTTATGAGGCTAAATCCATTATGTATTATCTTGCATGGGAAACAACTCTTGTAGGTTTCGTATTAACATGTAACTTGTTTAATACTGCCAATTTTATCAGTTCACTTATACGCATTATGTGTATGAGGCGTTTACTGTTTACAGAATGTAACTTCTTGAAATATTGACAAGTGAAATGGTTTAATGAAAATTGAAAGAACAAAATTATAAATGTGGTTAAGTTGAAACAATTTCATGAAGGAATGATTGCTGGTTTTAGTAATTTGCACTTTGTCCAACATATTTATAAAATTTACGTCATGCTAAATAGTCATGTTTTGTTATCGTGTGTTGAAAAGGATGGTCATGCCTTTGTCTTTTGACAGTTTTACGACGCAGTGAAACACCAGACATTTCTTGATACTGCCAACCGCATACGAATATTTGACGATAATGGGGACGGTCAAGCTGGTTATCGGATCTATGTTGTTTCAAATCAACAGGGAGAACAGGTATTTATTTGTAGGAATAAAGCTATCAACTTAAGTTACTTGTTTATTTATCCGGATGTAAATAAAGCTTCTAGAATCGTGTATATATATAGGTATCTAGGTATCAAACATGTAATCATTTAAGCACAGACTCGTGAATTTTAATTTGCAAAATAGCCTTTATAATCAGAGACATAAAGAATACTTTATGTCTCTGTTATAATGTAGCACATTATAAGGCGGAAGTGACTTTCTTTTGGCTTTGTCAGTCCGTCGTTCGCAGCCATATCTAAGGCATTATTTGATGGCTTTTATTTAAACTATTTGTAAATGTTAACCGACCAATGTCTAATGGCAATTTCACAAAGATTGCATCAAAAATAAAATTTAAGAGTTTTAAAATGTATATCCCCTTCAACTTAGTGTTATATGTACTGCGTTTCATTTAAATAAACCGCGTTGGTTGTGTAGTGGTAGAGCGCGCGCCTCGAATGCGGAAGGTCGCGGTTTCGGGTCCCGGTCGGGTTTTACCAAAGACTTTATAAATGGTAATAACGGCTGCCCTTCTTGGGTCTCAGATTTACGGGATTAGCATATCAGGATTAATGGATCACTAGTACTGAAAGCTTGCCCATGAAACGCCGTTGTTTTACTGAAAAAATGTTGTAAGCAGTGTCAAAACATTCAATTAATGTGATAAGGGAGTTAACCCCCTTTAAATCTTATTTTGATTGTAAAAAGTTATCTACCTTAAATCAATGGTTTTATATCAATTAGTCCTTCTATAGGAAACCCGACACTAGGTAAGCTGATGATTGATAATTGATATAAACTCTATATTCACTATATTTCGAATTGGCTTATATTTATGAATGTAACGTGATGTGTCTTTCTGCACTGTTGGTGTTTATTGAGTCAAGCTAAATATATCTCGGTCACACATATATCTAAACGATCGTCTTTCCTGTCTGTATGTACAAATGCTTAAACTTATACTTGCTAGATTGTCTCACCTTTATAATGCTAAAATGTACAAGTATTGAACATAATTGATTAAACACTATGGCATAACGGGGAAATAAATGTTAATATGGAAATGTACACAAAGTTGGCGAAAATATGAAAAATAGCTGTTTTGGTCCATTTACTTTTCACTTTATGCTAAGTTGTCCAGTGTCCAACCCGTCTATATATAGAGGAAATAGTAAGGGTATCAAAAAAGAGTCTAGCAATAACAGCTAACAGCGAACAGCGAAGCCTTTGTACAGGCGTCTTCGCTGTCCGCTGACACGGATTACGGACCCATTTGTAACTTCTGACAAAAACCTAGAAGTGTTGCCCCTGGTAGTTTTCGTGGTACGAAGTATCCGTAATTTACTAGCGTTACGTCAGTGTGCCGATATGTGAGTCAATGATACACCAAATCGACAACGGCGGCTTATATGTTTATATATGTATTGCAGTATTTCCAAATTGGACAGATCAACCCAGGTTCAGCTATTTTCTTCGAGACCAACAAGTATGTACAACGTGGCGGGAAACTCTTAGATTATACATGCAGTGGGCAACAGAAATGTCTTGAATGTTTCGCTGTTTTAAAATCAATCGAGTAAGTTTTATCTTTCCTTTTGTATAAACAATTTATATTGTCCTGTTGTGAGATAAATTCTCTAAGTTTTATTTCCACACGAATAGGAACACGGTTCTGTCTCTAACGGATCGGCTTTGCATGAACCCCTTAACCCCGAGCAGTAATGGTCGCTGGTAAAACACGATTACGTAGGTGAGCTAACCGTTATAACGCGATCAGCATATTACCCCGTAACCCCGAGCATTAATGGTCGCTGGTAAAATACGATTACGTAGGTGAGCTAGCCCGTTATAATGCGATCAGTATATTACCCCGTAACCCCGAACAGTAATGGTCGCTGGTAAAATACGATTACGTAGGTGAGCTAATCGTTATAACGCGATCATTATATTACGTCGGAGCACGTACGCGACCGGGTCTTGAACGATCTCTTACATATCCAGAAGTGTTGTACCGGTTTGCAAGATATGAATGGTCTGGATCTATATGACTACGCGCTATGTTATTGTTGACATTACCCGTACTTTACCAATAACCTGGTTACTCTGATTTCTCAGAAATACGTGGCATCACTAAATGCAATTGATTTATAAAACATTTTGTTTTATCTGTGCTTAACATCAAATGATTACTTGTCAGCGGTAAACCTCTAAGTGAACCCACCGATGCTACGTACGTGCAAAGTAAGGAAAACGTTTTTCCAAGTTGGATGCATGAATAAACCGGCGATTTTTAAAACAGTTGCATTGCCTTAATCCGTGATAAACATGTGAAACATTTACAACAGCATATTATACTAACAAAAGAAATATTTAACAAAATAAAGTGTAAAGTTTTCATTTTGAGTCAGTGTATATGTCATATACAACTCTGTCTAAATTCATTCTATAAACTTTATAAAACACATATTCTTAAAGCAAACAACTCTTAAAATATATAATTATTTGAAGGGGATTTTTCAACATTTTCTTTTAATCTTTTTCAGTGACAAAACCGACATTCCCATTGCTCTAATAATAGTCCTGGTCTTGCTAGGGATCATATGCTGTATTCTAGGAGCTATACATCTGTTTGTATGTAATAAATACGGATGCTGTCTACGGATAGGTAAGTTGGTATAGCTAGTGTCTTTTTAGGGGACAATGATCTATTTAAGGACATAATCACCTCTTGAAAAGTAATAAATGCGGATGCGGTCTACGCATAGGTAAGTTGCTATAGCCAGTGTCCTTATACGGGTCATATGATGTATGCCAGGGGCCATTCATTCATGTAATAAATACTGATGCTGTTTACGGATAGGAAAGTGTTTTTTATCCTATTCATTGTATGGGGTCATATGATGTATTCTAGGGGCTATTCATCGCTTTATTTGTAAATAATACGGATGCTGTTTACGGATAGATAAGTTGTTATTACATTAGTCCTTGTAGTGGTCATATGATGTATACTAAGAGCTCTTAGTCGTCGCTGTATATGTTTTACCCTTAGCGCTGGTATATACTTATTCTAGGGGCCTTATAGTTAAATGTACAGGACGAGGGTAAATCAACTCAACGCCATCATCTTGGTGCCATTCATTAAAAGTACATATAAATGCTGTTTCAAAATAAGTAATTTAGTATAGGACTGATGATGGTAGGGGTTAATTGATGTATTTAAGGGGCCATCATACTTTAATATTTTATAAATACGGATGCTGTTAAAACAAAGTTAAGGTAGTATTTTATGTGTTTTATGGACCATTCCTTATATATATAGAAGCTATTTAAAGACAGAAAACTGTTTTACCATATGCCATACCTCTTTATATACTAGTAGTTTATATCATATTTTAGCTTGAGTTCATGGCGTATTATATATGTTTCACGTCAGCCGATATGAAGTCGAGCTGTTTAAGCAAACAGTGACGGTTCTGGGGATTTTATTTATGCTTTCATTGTTAATACAGCGGATCCAATAGATCCTTCAATGCATCTTTGACAATGCCTAATTAAGAGCCAAAGCATTTGCATATGTAAAAGTTGGCATTTCTGAACCATGTTGTCTGGTCAATCTGTTCATCTGTTCCTTATAACTAGAATCCAAACATTTTGTCTGAAACTAATAACAAGCTTGTGAGTAATATGCGAACAATATGCATCTTGATTGGACTGTGCGGGTGCACAGGCAGCATCTGGATCTATACTGTTCACAAAGGCTATCGTGTATCTTTTCTCTCAAGCACTGGCTAATTTGTCTTATAAATCCCTTAATGGTGTAAACCCATACGCATTCATGTAATGCGGTCACACAGGTGTAACAATACTTATTTTCATCTGACATTGCTCATAAACTCGGAGTTTGTCATTGGCTCAAATACACTCCAATTGTCATTCGCTCAAATACATTCCAATTGTCATTGGCTCAAATACACTCCAATTGTCATTGGCTCAAATACACCACCACTTTCCTTGGTTCAAATACAGTCCGAGTGTCATTTGCTCAAATACACTCCCACTTTCCTTGGCTCAAATACATCACCACTTTCCTTGGTTCAAATACAGCCCGAGTATCATTTGCTCAAATACTCTCCAATTGTCATTGGCTCAAATACACTTCAATTGTCATTGGCTCAAATACACAACCACTTTCCTTGGCTCAAATACACCACCACTTTCCTTGGCTCAAATACAGTCCGAGTGTCATTTGCTAAAATACTCTCCGATTGTTCTTGGCCAAAATAAACTCCGATTGTCCTTGGCTCAAGTACACACTGATTGTCCTTGGTTCACATCATGTCGAGTGCCCTTGGCTAAAATACACTCTGAGTGTCCTTGGTTCACATCATGCCGAGTGTCCTCGGTTAAAAGACATTCTGATTGTCCTTGGCTAAAATACACTCCGATTGTCCTTGGTTAAATATACTCCGAGTGGCATTGTGTCAAATACAATATGAGTGTCCTTAGTTATATCTCCTTTTTTTTCTCCGATCGTTTTCATACCTCTCCAGTAGTGACTCTCTTATAGAAACAAGGGCAGCAACATTTGTGTAAACTAAGTTTTCATAAGTTGCCTGTTTTGGTCACAAAACATGATTCAGAAGAAGGAAATAATGAAATTATTTAGATCGTCAAAAGCATAATTTCGATCCAATGTTTAAAAATGTAGGGTGGGAAAGAGAACTAACTTTTTCCAGTTGAATCAATTTCTCATTTTAGATTGTCTGTCTTTTCGAAGAAAGTCGGGGTATTGTGATACCCCTTGGCCACTCGTCGTCGTCGTCCTCACAAAACTTAAACCTTTTCTCATAACTCAAACACCGTTCAACATATTTAAACTTGGTATAGATGTTCCTAGGAACAATATGCATGTCTATACCAAGTTTAAAACTGGGTCATGTCGGGTCAAAAACTAGGTCACTAGGTGAAATTTAAGGAAAATTTTGTTAACACTCTGGAAGCCACATTTTTGGCTTGAGCATGTTGAAACTTTGTAAGAATGATCGTCTCAGTGATATATAGGCCAAGTTTAAAACTGGGTCATGTCCGGTCAAAAACTAGGTCATTAGGTCAAATTTAAGGAATTTCTTGTTAACACTCTGGAAGCCACACTTTTGGCTTGAGCATGTTGAAACTTTGTAAGAATGTTTGTTTAAGTGACATATAGGCCAAGTTTGAAACTGGGTCATGTCGGGTCAAAAACTAGGCCACTAGGTCAGATTTAAGGAAAATATTGTTTACACTCTGGAAGCCACATTTTTGGCTTGAGCATGTTGAAACTTTGTTAGAATGATTGTTTTAGTGATATCTAGGCAATGTTCAAAACTGGGTCATGTCTGGTCAAAAACTAGGTCACTAAGTCAAATTAAAGGAATATTTTGTTGACATTTAGGTGAGCGATCCGGGGCCATCATGGCCCTCTTGTTTCTTAACGTGTTGATGGTTGACTTCTTTTAAAGCATCTTAAACTTATCTTTCAAATTGAAAGTGTAATTTTAATTAAGCGCTAAAAACAGTGGTGGCAAAATGTGTATTCGAGCAAAATCGTTTGCCTTAAGCAATTTCCTTTCAACAAAATGATAAATGTTGTTACATCTCTCTTACCTGACAGTTATTTTATAACCTCTAAAACATGTTCGTAGTAAGTGGTCTGACTATTATTCCTGCAATTAACATTCAGAACTTAAAGGCCGATTCACTTTACTATTGGGTTTTAGCCCACACAGTTGTAAGGTTGTCTGCCGCAGGTGTGTCGTTCTTCAAACGTTCATCTGTATCAAAGAAAAGTAAGATTTTAAATAGTAATGCCAAAGCTGTCTTTGAACTATTTTTCAGAAAATGGCAAGCTCACTGTTGTCGATTACATCACCCCAATTTATGCAAGAGAACACAGAGCACCCGGAGATGAGTACAATTACATCTCCGACGGTGCGATCGACAATGTACACCCTACTCCGCCACCTCGGACAGCAACCCGCGAATATAACGGATCTCAGTCAACAAGTGGCCATGATACCGGAAGTGGTGGTTCAAGGTCAGGCTACAGTGGCTCCGGCGGCAGTCGACCCGCCGTCGCTGCGCCACCACAAAGAGTTGTTATATATAATCCTACCGATTTGGGCGTTGGTGCTTCACAGATTAGTTTACAAGAAGAACCTGTGCATACACAGGATCCTAATGAGTTCCAAAGACCTAATAGTGATTATCTAAATCCAATTCAAATAGAATAACATTGATAGTGGAATAAGTTGGTTTATTGCAATGAAGTTCTTAAATATGTTTATCAGAAAAAGGCTAATGATAGTGTATTTTAATCATTTCTCAAGTGCAGGTACATTTTGACGCATTTGTAGCCGACCGTTTGGACAGATCGTCTGATTGTATGGAATATCATGAAATCGTCTAACCTATTTAGTGGATATGATGTGACGTCTTCCTTTACAAATCTATGATATATGCACAATTACGACTCATAATGTTCTCCAGATGCATCCGCTGTATATGCGTAAAATAGTGTTGATTCATTGGTTGGTTGATTGATTGATTGATTGATTGATTGATTGAATGATTGCGTAAAATAGTGTTGATTCATTGGTTGGTTGATTAATTGATTGATTGATTGATTGCGTAAAATAGTGTTGATTCATTGGTTGGTTGATTAATTGATTGATTGATTGATTGATTGATTGATAGATTGGTTGGTGTTAAATGCGACTTACTACGGTATACCATGGCGGTCTTATCACCTAACGTGTGTTTGTGGGCTTTCTCGCAATAGTTTTCCACGCAACAATCTTCTAAGGCACATGGCTACCATTGGTTAATCCTGCAATTAGTTAGTCACACCGTTAGTTATCAATCATCGAAATTAAGAACTAGAGGAGCCTGATCGATCTCAAGATCCCCAGATTGATATTGATGTTTTCAATGAAAGAAACACAATTGTGCATTAGTTCATTTTGTAAATAAGCAATATTGTTTTCTGTTATCAAGTACATGTATGCAATCTAAACTTTACTTGGTTTAGACAACCTAACAGCTTTCGCCCACAGGCATACGAATTTTGAAGCATCTGCAGCAGTGATAAAGGAAGAATTTACTCAAAATGAGAATGTTTTAATTGTGTCAACTTGTTTAACTCAATTCAATAATTACGTTTTCATTTATTAAAATAAGAGTTTCGCTGTTTCAAATTCTTCTGCTGTATATACGTTGTATGTATGAAAGGATCAAAGCCAAACTGCTGTACCACCATCTATGTATTTATATATATATCAACAGTTTTCTTCTTTCTTTTCTATTTTCATGTGTTCCTATACTTGAAAAGTTAATCATATCCTTGATGCAAACAAAATTGAAAAAAAAAACATTTTGGAAAGAAGAAATACTCGAAACAAACAATTACTTTTCAATAAAGTTGTCTATTATTCTTTGCCACAGGTGTTTCCATATTTAACATATTTTTGTCAGTTGTATTCATAAAACAAATGATGTTTTGCGCCTAAGTTAGGCAAAAATAGAAAGAATGCTCACAATTCCTGAACGTTTGACAAATGCCGTGTCATGACATACGTGTTTATCCCCGACCGGGTCATATCAAAGACTTTAAAAATGGTAGTAATTGCTGACCTCCTTGGCGCTCTGTGTTGCGAGGTTAAGATAACGACTGTCTGGCTGGTGTCAGGGTAAATGGGCCAGTAGTACTGGTAACTTACCCAGGAACATCAAACAATCAATCACCCGGTGAACATTTATCTCAATTCTAGTACACCAACCCATTATCTATATTCATACACGTGATTATACCTGCACATTTGTATCGACATACATGAAAAATGTCACACGCGCAAATACAACATGACGGATTAAAATGTCATATTTAAGTAAATGTTAATTGGACGTCACTGAAATAGGTTTTGACGCCATTGCAAAATGTTTACGATTAATTCAAAATGCTGTAGTGGGACCACAGGCATCCGAATTTCTATAACAATAAAAATATAAATTACCTCGTTAAATTTCTCAAAAGGTCTCTCTATATTGTCTATACTAATGAATGAATGTATATTGTTTTATGGCGCATCGACAGCTAAGGTCATTTAGCGCGCAATTAAATTTAATTA
>JAUELF010065158.1:0-16481 GCA_031471495.1 Clinocardium nuttallii
CCACGCGGCCAAAGATCAAGGTTTTATGAGCTGTCAGATTCAAATTAGTTACTGCTGAATATATACCAAGAATCCTTTGACCCAGAGTCTTTAAACTTCACAGAATGAGTGTCATCTTCCAGTTTTTGGAAGGTGATTATTATGTAATAATGGGAGTTATTATGTAATAATGGGAGTTCTGAAGACACTTGTCGGAAGCTAGACTAGAAGCATTCCCCATTTCAAAATCGAATGAATAACTTCAAATATCTCTTTTTACAGTAGTTCTCCAGTCTTGATAGTTGTAAATTGTATGTGATGTCAAAGAAAGTACATGTATCTTGGGAACGTTTTTTTTTTTTTAAATTATTGTTATCAGCCTAGTTCAGAACCCTCCTTTATCCTACTACCAAATATTCCTTTTGCTTAAAAAAAACCTTGTTGAGACATCAGCCATAACATAGGTTTGATTTAACATCACATAGCAATAGAAAGAACTCCAAGGACATGTGCTGTTGAAATATAGGAATTCCAGGATTGAAAATGAAATATGTTTGTCTACGCTAAAAATCACATGAAAGGTATTTATGGGTAATCTTTGAAATAACCAGGCTGATGTATGTGCAACTAGCACGCGGTAGATCAGGGTTTGATGCTCTTTTTAGCTCACCTCTGCACGAAGTACTCAAGGTGAGCAATTGTGATCACATTTTGTCCATCGTCCGTCGTACGTCGTCAACAATTGCCTTGTTAACACTCTACAGGCTACATTTTGCATCCGATCTTCATTAAAGTTTTTCAGAAATTCATCGCCATCAACTATTGGACAAGTTTGAAACTGGGTCATTTGAGGTCAAACTCTAGGTCGCTAGGTCAAACTGAAAGGAATCTTTTTAACACTCTTGGGGCTGTATTTTTAACTTGAATATCTTAACACTTGGTATGAATGTTTGTCTTGATAATATGTAGGCCAAGTTTGAATTCAGTCAAATACAAGGTCAATAGGCCAAATTGATGAAAGTCTCTTAAAACTCCAGAGGCCGCACTTTTTTCTTCAGCAGCTTGACATAAAATGTTTGTCTAATTGATATCTAGGCCAATTAAAAATATGGGTCATTTTGGGTCAACAACTAGGTCATTGTCAAATTGAAGGAAAATCTTGTTAACATTCTTGAGACTGCATGTTCGGCTTGAAAATGTTGAAATTTCGTCAGAATGTTTGTCTTGATGATAATCTTATGTAGGCAAAGTTTGAATAGTGGTCATGTATGAAATAAAAAAAAAGGTCACAAGGCCAAATTTAAGGAAAAACTTGTTAACACTAGAGGCCGCATTTTTGTTTTTCTCTTCAGCAGTTTGAATTGTTGTCAGAATGTTTGTCTTCATAAATATCTAGGTCATGTTCGAATAAGGGTCATATTTAAAACTAGGTCACAGTAAGATTGAAGGGAAATCTTTTTAACACTTTGGAGACTGCATTTTTAAATTTGAGCAGTTTGAGATATATAGGGCCACCATGACCCTATTGTTTCTTCTTCATTTTTATCTCATAATGTCCTCATATCAGTGGGGTGCAAATGTCATTTGAAACCTCTGCAACTAAGTCCTTCAACATCTTGAAATTTAAAATTAATTAAAAAATTGCATTAAATAGTTAAACTATGCTTTGTGAAACCATATTGGAAAATTAATAGTTTGTTAGCGTTGTGAGTTAAGTCGCCTTCAACACTATTTCAGTTATATCCGTATGTGTTCAGTGTACGTTACCAGTAATACCGGTTCATTTATGCTGGCTTCAGTGAGAATGAACAAGCCAGGTTGTTAAAGAGGGAAAGTCATAACTTTGGATTTAACCCGCGACTTCCAGCACGAGAGGCAGTCGCTCTTCACTACTACACCAACGAGGTTGTCTCCTATTTGAAAATAAGCATGTTCAGTTGTTTTAAGACAACTGTAATAATTGATCAAGTCTGCTAGAAGGACTCCTAAAATCCGCATGGAAAAATAGTTTATTTTAAAAGTTTTAATTAAATTTATTTAAAACAAGGCAAGGGAAGGATTCCTCCATTTTTTATTTTTTTTTATATAACCAGAACATGTAGATTACACATGATTACATCATAACGAAGTTATATTGTGAAGCGTTGTTGTTACGACTTTTGTGATCGGTAAATTCATGTCTAAGTGTGATCCGTGATCTGTTGTCAGCACTTTCAGTGCTTTGATTAACTGACAAAAGCATCTTGGTGAGACAGTGTTCCTATCTCCACTATATGTTTTTCAATTTTGTGGTGATGCAGCAAAAAAGGAGAAAATGGAAAAAAAAGAAGAGAGAATGAATGTCCTAATCCCAAACATTTTTGTCAATATATTCATATTTAGAGTCAGTATTCTTCGCGATCAAAGATTAGCATATTTCTAATTCAAAATGTCTTATTCAAAAACTGATGGATGCCTGTACAAGTCAAGACGTGTTTAAACTGATGAAGCTTTCAGCAACTTTGAGTGACAAGCGTATTCGAATACTAACCAGTTACCTGGCATTCAAATTAACCCTTTCTCTGTTAGACATCTGATACTTTTGGTTGCATACGACTTTTGAAATAATTTTGGGTAAATTATCTTAGGCATGTAGGTAGTAAATTCTCTTTTCCTTACACTATTTTCAAGTCTTGATCAACATTATACTTCGAATTTACACTTGTTTCCGTAGCTTTAAAAAAAATCGCCTATCATTTTCTTAATAGATATCATATCAGGTAAACGAGTTTCTGCTCGCCAAATGGCTGAAATGCCGTGTGCTACACACCAGCACATGATATTAAGTTTCTGCTCGCCAAATGGCTGTATTGCCGAGTACGAAAGTGAACAAACACAGAACATGCATACTATTAAGATTCTGCTCGACAAATGGCTGAAGTGCCGTGTGTTACATAATACACATCCAGAACATGATATTAAGTTTCTGCTCACTAAATGGCTATATTGCCGAGTACGATAGTAAACAGAACATGCATTCTATTAAGATTCTGCTCGCCAAAATGGCTGAAGTGCCGAGTGTTACAGAATACACACCAGCACATGATATTAAGATTCTGCTCACTAAATGGCTATATTGCCGAGTACGATAGTAAACAGAACATACATTATATTAAGATTCTGCTCGCCAAATGGCTGAAGTGCCGTGTGTTGCATAATACACATCCAGAACATGATATTACGTTTCTGCTCGCCAAATGGCTGAAGTACCGTGTGCTACAGAATACACACTCAGAACATGCATTATATTAAGATTCTGCTCGCCAATGTCTGTATTGCCGAGTACGAAAGTAAACAGAACTTGCATACTATTAAGATCTGCTCGCCAAATGGCTGAAGTGCCGTGTGATACAGATTACACACTCAGAACATGCTATTAAGATTCTGCTCGCCACTGTCTGTATTGCCGAGTACGAGAGTAAACAGAACTTGAATACTATTAAGATCTGCTCGCCAAATGGTTGAAGTGCCGAGTACGAGAGTAAACAGAACTTGCATACTATTAAGATCTGCTCGCCAAATGGCTGAAGTACATGCTATTAAGATCTGCTCGCCAAATGACTGAAGTACATGTTATTAAGATCTGCTCGCCAAATGGCTGAAGTACATGCTATTAAGATTCTGCTCTGACAAACTCAGAACATGCATACTATTAATAGTCCCAATAAAATCCATCAGTCATATAGTCCGGTGAGAAGATAGAGGAAAGTTTTAACAATTGAAACACAATTTAGAACACGTTGTTGGACAAAAAGCTGCCCCGCTGATCCATGTCTCATTTATCCAACTATAATATCAACAAGATGTATGCAAGATGTATGCAAGAAATACATCAACATTATATTACATGTGAATATAAAGTGCATTTAGGGTTGTCAGCCTTGATGTCGTCCAAGAAAAATGTAAGTATTATTTTAACAGAGTTGAAAGCATTCTAGGGAAGGAGACATTTCTCGTTTTCTCGGGTTTTGAAAAGCCGCCTAAAAAAATATGAAAAAGGGTTACATTGGAAATCTTGTTTTGGAAGAATAGTGTCCCTATCCATGCTTATAGTAAAGGCTGATTAGGCGTATCGGTTATTTTAATTACAACTATCAGAATATGAGTCTATACTGTTGATATTGTCAAACAATATTAATAATAATAGTTTGCATTCGTTTTTCATTGAGATGTTTATGAAATGAATAGTGTTTCCTGAAATGTGAGATTGTTTCAAACATAATTACATAACATTATACAAAAACACACAGAAGGAGGAAAAACCTCGAGACACGTAAACACTTAGTCTGGCTCCACTTTATAATGTGTCTCCATAAAAAATGATCCGTTGTCTAAACCATCAATATGAAATACACACAAAGAGAGAGAATAAATCATTGTTTAAAACAGACGGATTGTCGCTTTCTTTGTTTAGTTTGTTGATTCTGATTTTTAAAAAATGGTGCAAAAAGCCAAAACAAAAACTTATACTTATAACTGACGCCATTATATATGTTATCAATGAAGAAAACAATATGGAATTTGTTATAATTTATAGTTGAAACAGTGTCAGAGTGCTGCTGATCCTTAATGTATTATTGACCGTATATAAAGTTGAAAAGGGTATGAGAAAATGGGAAATTGCTCGTATGGAGCCATTTCTTCTCATCCCATATTGTTTACAAATGTCGTCTGCTGCCACTATCACACAAAGGACTTTAAATTGAAAGAGTACAAGATATCGAGGAGAATACAACGTGTTTTCCTGGTATCTCGCATTACTATGTGTGGAAAGTCGGGACAAATCCATAAACATGATCTTCGCTTTATCGGTTTGAGAGAGATTATTTCACCAAATGACATTATGTTGATTTTTTTTGGTTATGTTACATTAAGTTTAAAGTTGTCAAATGCATTTCATATCGATTGAAACACACATTTCTAAAATAATTTATATCAATTATTAAAGGCACAGTTTCGTGATTTACGGATCACAACACTTATTTGTATTCCAATGTTTACTGCAAGTCAAAACAATGCATAATTAATTCGTTATAAGTATAAATAAAATTGTATTGCGTTTTTTTAAATGAGTGCATCAAAATGTACTCGTGCTCCAATTCCCATTTTGTTTTAATAAAGTTGACATTTCACTCCTGATTGAGCTCCACTGTTTATTTCATGATTTGATTATGCCATATTCTTAATTTGCATATACATCATGTAAATGAATGTATGTTACATCATGGAGTCATATTCTTAATTTGCATATACATCATGTAAATGAATGTATGTTACATCATGGAGCCATATTCTTAATTTGCATATACATCATGTAAATGAATGTATGTTACGTCATGGAGCCATATTCTTAATGTGCATATACATCATGTAAATGAATGTATGCTACATCATGGAGCCATATTCCTAATTTACATATACATCATGTAAATGAATGTTACATCATGGAGCCATATTCTTAACGTGTTATATACATCATGTAAATGAATGTATTTGACGTCATGGAGCCATATTCTTAACGTGTATATTCATGTAAATGAATGTATGTTACATCATGGAGCCATATTCTTAATGTGTATATTCATGTAAATGAATGTATGTTTCGTCATGGAGCCATATTCCTAACGTGTATATACATGTAAATGATTGTATGTTACATCATGGAGCCATATTCCGAACGTGTATATTCATGTAAATGAATGTATGTTACGTCATGGAGTCATATTCTTAACCTGTATATACATAATGTAAATGAGTGTATGCTACGTCATGGAGTCATATTCTTAACCTGTATATACATAATGTAAATGAGTGTATGTTACGTCATGGAGTCATATTCTTAACGTATATAGTCATGTAAAATGAATGTATGTTACATCATGAAGCTATATTCTTAACGTGTATATACATCATGTAAATGAATGTATGTTACGTCATGGAGTCATATTACTAACGTGTATATACATCATGTAAATAAATGTATGTTACATCATGGAGCCATATTATTAACGTTTATATACATCATGGAAATGAATGTATGTTACATCATGGAGCCATATTATTAACGTTTATATACATCATTTAAATGAATGTATGTTACGTCATGGAGCCATATTCTTAACGTGAATATACATCATGTAAGTGAATGTATGTTATGCCATGGAGCCGTATTCTTAACGTGAATATACATCATGTAAATGACTGTATGTTACGCCATGGAGCCATATTCTTAACGTCATGGTTATATACTTGTAAATGGCCAATGGCACTTATGTAACGATTTGCCGAAAAAAAATGAGATGAAATGAGTCTAAGCAGACGATAATGATACTGTCATATCAGGTAAACGCTATAACATTACGTAAAAACTACTGACTTTCATTGGACCAATCTATTCCGTAAAGGAACAAAACAATCGTTGAAACTGCCAAAAAAGTCGTTATTGCTTATAAAATGATTAATTGATTGTTTATAAAAATAATTTTAAGGGCATAATCACCTGCCGAGACATTAACAGGGGAATAATGGGGGAGCCTTGAGTTGTCTCATTGTACACAATAAAGATCCATCACACTCTCTAACAGATTACAAATTATAAAATATTAAACTCAAGTCCTCCATTTTATTCTCTCATGGGTTATAATATAAAACGTCACAAATACACTTAATTGCTATCTGATTTGGTGGACAACGCCGTATGCCTTTGACATGTGTTGCAACACACATGCAGGTTTACAGAATAATGTGCATGTTCATGAATATATCAATTCATGAACAATATGGCATGATATATATATATATATATATAGCATTTGGATATTTAAGTTGTCCAGTCAATGTCGATGCTTCTGCAGCTGACAGCTTCATGTTCACGTATTTTAAAGTCGTTAAAGATCTGTATTTATTCGTGGGAACTGTCGTCAAATCAATGGACTAAACCGACCTCTTTCAACTCAGACCGGACGTCTACATGAGTATTCCGTATACCTCGTACGGAAATCGCCGGATCTTCGTAAAGAGTAGTCCGCCTTGAAATTTCATGATTTGAAAATCAGATGATCAAATTTGGGATAACATTAAAGGCTATCAAGAAGAGAAATTCTGCTCATTCTAGTAGATACATTGTTTCAAGAAGTCTGTATCAGATCATGGATTTAATGTTACGTTATCAGGAGGGACGCGATACAAATCATAACGCAGTCATAATATTAAATCCTTAAATATCCATTTCGCACAAAAACTCTACAACAAATCTATCTGCAACAAAAAGACTTGTACCAATTTAAAAACAAGTGAGACTATCAATACACGAAAGGATATATTTTGAATTATGGCGAAATGGAGAATATTTCCTTTTGCAATAATCATTGAACATTTTATCTGTTTCAAATACGTCTGCATGTGGGAAAGGGTTAATACTGGACAACACACCAAGAAACAAAGGGTCCAACCAAGTAAAGATGTTTGGGCAGACGGAGTACTGGTGTAGGATACCGAAGGGACACAAGGGAGCCATTAGTTTACTAGGTGACAATGCTTGAAGAGCGGGAGCCACTATAATTTATGATTTGGCATTAATCGCTGATCCCTCAAAGATGAGATACAACCCGAATAATACTTCGGCGACAATGGAAGTACACTTGCAGTTGATTTGATTTCAAAACATTTAATCGAAATTAGGTCATGTGCATTCTTATTTATGAATAATAATGAACATTATAGCTATGTTTACACACAAGCAAGTCGTGAACTATTTTGAAGCGATGAGGAGTCTAAATTTCTCTCACTTTCTTCCAGAAATGTCATGCCATTCCGGCGTTCAGTAAACAGTCCTTTAAATAATAAACAAGCTAAACAAATAAATGCTTCTTTCCCGTTTGTTGTTCAGTGTCAACTACACCTGCTTCTTTGGTTTTAGAGTTTTAGAACCTATAATTGTTTCCCATTAGATCTGGAGAGTATACTAAAGGTCCTAAATAAAAAGGAGTGTTCAAGTATTTACCTTTACCAGGTAATAGGAGGGTCAAATAAGGATTTATTTGATAGAAACCGTAACCTCTAGACAGCAGCTGTCATATTTTGTAATTTCTGCTTAAAGTTTCGACCCGGATCAGCCTAAGCATGCAGCGCATGCTAACCCGGGCAAACACTTTTCGCTTCCTGTGTTTTTTTCTGTTTACTTTAAGGAATCATTACTCTATAACTCTATCCCCTGAGACGGAACGTGTCGGCCTGGATTCGCCTGCGCTGACTGCGAAGGCTGATCTGGGTCAGTACGTTACGCAGAGACCATAACGTTGGTTTTCTCGTGTAACGGTTCATGTAATGAGTTAATTGTTCATCCCATTGAGGTTTGACTCAAGAACCGGGGATGATATAACGCATATTTACACACGATTTCACTCAATGTGACCCTAAAGAGTCATTCCAACATCACACTGGCAGTTGGAAGAAGTTTGGGGAGACCGCCGGTTCCCTGAGTTGTGACATCTGGAAGGTGAAAGGTTAACACTGAATGTTGATGGGTACCAGGCAAGGCTGAATATTTCTCTATCAATACGTCGTTTTCCTTCTGAACTTTTTTTTATGTAAATCATTTGTTAGACTCCTTTAAATACGGTCCCGTTTCTCCCTTTCATCTAGAATAAAATCCCATTATGGGTAAAGATCAATTTGACGCCTTTGCAGTAGACGCCTTTTGAAAATTATGCGGGGAGATGTTGCTTGTAACAAGTTCTCTTTTCCTGTTCAAATAATGGTGTTCACCATGACGATCTAAATCTTTCCCACCTGCAGAGGCGTTTTGACGCAATAGCAGCAGACGACTTTTAAAATATTGTAGCCAAAGGTGAAATTGCTCATGATGAGCAATTTCTACTATGCCGCCACAATGTTTTTAACTTTATTTAACAATTAAGCTATCTTTTATTGAGATTTTTCAGATTAGTTTCACTATGTTCTCATCTGCAGCTTTGTTGTATGTGAGAAAGGGTTATGATATTCAAGGTTTTTTTCCAGAATATTTAAATAAAGACGACGTTTATATTTAAATATCTTTGTTTAAAGTTTCTTCCTTAAGGCCATTTAAAGTAACAAAAGGGAACTCGAACATAGTTTATGATATTCACGATTTTTTATGACCAATTCCGCAGACGACTTTAAACAAAAAAACAACTTTAAATGAAATATTGTAATTTGATGAACAGTCCCATGTTTTTCTTCTTTCAACAACGGTTTTTAACTTAGTATCAACTTTCGCTGTTAGTTTTATATAGTTCAGCTTAAACCCTGAGGGCAACGACTGCATTTCTTCTTTCCCAACACAGTCTTCAGATACTGTTCCACAAATGTTTTAAACATGACTAAAATATCCTAATATGTGAAGAATAAAGTGATAGGTCGATTAATTATGGTTTAACGCCGTTTCAACTATTTTTCAGTCATTTCACGAGGGCCAGTTCGCCGACCAATGTGTTTCCTTACTTTCTCAAACCAGTACTCCACACACCATACTTTCCAAGCGACTGGTTGATATTCCATATAGACAGTTAGCCCAGCCCATTGGTCGAAGATACATGACGCTTGTCTCAGTGAATTTTGTCAAACGACGGGGGGATGTTGGCCGAGCTGGAGTTCGAACGCACAACCCCTGGATTGACAGCTTGCGTCGATACTGGAGCTCGGCAAAACATATAAAAATAAAGTGGAAGCACTGCAGGTATATTATTTAATTCACCAATTTACGTCGCGATTCTTGCTAAGTCACAAAGTAAAGGTTAAAAGGATGGTGTTTGATTTTTCACGATAAGATCTGTTTTGGTAAAAGCGATACCGATGCAATAATGTGCATAATGCAATGTCAGCGATGCACACATCTCTAATTAAAGTCACATTAGCGTTAATTGGTGAGAGTTGAGTCGACATTGAGTATCATATCTGCTATATATTAACTGAACGTAATCACAACTTCAAACAGCGAAGGTGATATCTGAACCTATCTCATTTAGTGACACTTATCCCAATAGGTTACCTCATACTCCTGCACCTGAAAGTAATTTGATTTTAATTTGAGTTTGCTTTTTTTACGTTTTGAAATGAGTGTGGGTCTAGTTGCAAAACATATAAATTACGCTTATGTCATTTTAATTGTGAGATGGGTTAGACAACATAGTGGTAAAATGATTAAGGGATTTGATAGAAACTTGTGCCGATTTTTTAATCAACCCTTTGCACATAGAGATGCAGTTTAATTGACTGATCAAAACCGCGTTTTGTCAAAAGGGGAAAGTACTTACGATAGCAAATGTATCCTTTTGCCACAACATGTCCTCTCTTAATCAATAATTATCATTTATTTTATAGATTTGCCATAGTTTTGCCTATATGTTTACAAACCCGTCTGCTATAGGCGTGTTGTATGTGGGAAAGGGTTACTGTGTTTGCATGACTAGGTTATTACGGTAACGTACTGATTGACATTTAACCCTTTCCCTCATACAACAAATCTGCAGCATAACATCTAGCCAAAACATAGAAACTCTCTATAAACGAAAGAACAAATATTGAATAAAGTTGAAAACATTGTGGTTCGCCTTTTCCCATAATGTGCCCAGAAGTCGTTTGCTGAAGAGGCATCAGAAAAGATCTGTATGTTGGGAAGGGTTAAAAACAAGGACGTCGTTAACAAATGAAAGTAAAAGTTAATATTAAGATTGAAAATAGACAATTTTGAGTAAAACGCTTATTTCAACAGCATTTCAGTCATACCACAGCGGTCAGGTCGGTACATGCTTTCTCCGGCGTTCTTACTCCATTGTTATATACTCAACATTATTCCTAGATATATTGGATATACAGATAGTTCGGTCCAATGGCGGATTCCAACCGATTGTCATGGCCGAACTGGGATTCAAACACAAGAACTCTCGATTGACAAACTGCTTCATTAACTTCTGAAATGTCGGAACTCTGCGTATAACGAGAGAGTTTAACATATATAGAACTGTAATAAGCATTTATACAAACAAATGCATAATGCTAGTACTTAGACGATAGAAAATATTCCGTTTCAATATTTTGTGTCAAAACTCATTTTGTACTGGATCGCGCCATAAATCATACGAATAGACAAATTATAAGAGGGCGATGAAGAAGGGTATAAATTATGATAAGCCCCATTAGAGTATGACAGACTTCATAATATTATGTATTACTTCACCCTGTGAATGCTATAACCGGTTTTCTCAGAGCCTGTGACACTCTGGTATAGAGTGAGGCTAGTCGGCTCCTTCGCGCCCTCTGGGGGATGTGGTGGCTAACACAACATCTGTATCTTGATATTCCTAGAATTGGCTATGGACTCTTCCAAATGCAAAGCTGGACAAGTCCATTTTAAAAGTTCAGGATTGAAGGGGGTTAATAATTGTATTGTACATAAAATTCCTTCCCTTTACTATTTCCTTATACAGACGTCTTTCAAAACAATGTGGAAAAGCTGAATGTGTTTATTATGATGACTTACTTTTTCAAGGATATCTTTAATGCGGATTTATTAAAAATTATTCATTAAATTCCAAGATTTGTTCCTTCGATTTATCCAAAGCAGATGACTCTAAAGCAGAAGATTTGGAAACATTGAACACTTGACTAGACTCTTTACATGTGCATAACTGATATTTAATCTTCCATAGTCGACTTGGGAATTTATTGTGAGAAATGCATGCAACTATTAGACTTAAACTGATTTCTAGTTTGTATTTGCTGACTTCACCCACGAAGACTCACGTCATGTACTTGTTATTGCTACATCAATGATTACAGATATAATATGTTATCCTGCACTTATTATGTATTTATTGCGGGTATATTTAACACTTTCCCACATGCAAACACAATTTGACACATCTGCGTCATATGACTTTTGCCACAATGTGCTTAACTCTATTCAGCAATGTTTTTTTAATTTGCGTGCATTTGTTTTCAAACTCAATAATTAAACTTTTATTTATATATAGTATATACTATATATTCAACTCTATGGAAATACTAAACGTTTATACATATTAATTGTACATACTTTTCCCAGAAGTCCCATGCTACATGTTGGTTGGTTGTGGGCAATAGTGGGTAAATGAAGCTTGTGCGAGCCGTCCCGCGATAAAACCAACATTGTGAACTCGGTGTAAAGTATCGACCTGGATGCCGCACAGGCTTACTCGGATAGACACTGTTCGACTCTTGTGGATTTTCTGTTTTAGGAATCATTACTCTATCCCCATAGGACGAAATGTGTCGACCCGGATCAGTCTACGCGGTCTGTGCAGGATGATCGGGGTCGATACATTAAGCAGAGGCTATGATGTTGGTTTTCTCGCGGGACGCTTCATCTAGTAGTTGTAGTGTAAAACATAAATCACACTTTTTTTTATTAACTTGTATACAGTAGGGTGAATACCAACTATTAAATGAATGTGATGTTTGTACAAAGGTTGGGATAATGAAAAAAACGCAATCCGATCGGGGTGTGGGTAAAATCTGCGTTTAATCACTTTTACTAAAATGCAAATCACCAACCTCCTTTTGTGATAAAATAGATATATCACACAACAATCATCCACGATAGGTTGCTACCTGATATAGACTGTTAAACCCTTTCCCACTTGCAGACGCAATTTAAAAGTAGACGACTATTAAGTACAATTTGCCAAAAGCAGAAATTGCTTATGAGCATGTTATCCCTTTGTGACAATATTTTCAGCTCTACTCAATTATTTCATTTTCGTAAACCGCCTCCAACTTGCAGGTACCATTTGACAAAATAAAATTAACACTTTTTCCTTTTGGCACAATGTGTTCAAGTCTACTCAATGTGAACACTTCAATTAAGATATTTGTTAACATGTTTACTATATAGTGTCATGGTCGTCTGCTGCAGATGTGTTATGAATGAGAAAGGGTTAACCTATTTGTAGAAGCAGAATGACATCGGTCACAATGAGTTTGCACATAAATGAGTGAGAAGTAATGGCCGAGCCCCGATTCAAACTCGCGAGGCCTGGGTCGATAGTCGGCCAAATTATCTAGTCCCTTTGGATATATATGAAAGGCTCTATTTTGTCCTACTGTTTTAGAGCGTCAGCACAGCCATGTTCTTGTTTAGCATGCGAAATGTAAAACATGTGTACTCATAAGACACCCATTTGTCAGTTCATGTTTTAAATGTCTTACTTTTGTCTGCAAATGAAAGGATGAAAAGTGAAAGTCATCAATGATAAGCCATTTGTTAGATTTATATGCAAGGAGAACCCGATTTTTGTCAGATAAATTATAATTCCGCCCTTTGATGTGTCAAGACGTGATAAAATGCAACAAGTTTAACCGTTTCACCTGATTTATTGACAGAATCGTCTGCTTAAATAATATCCGAGGCAAAACATAAATATCTTGAGAATTGAAAATAAAACAAAAATATCTTGATTGATGTAAAGTCGAAAAAAAATGCTGAAACAGAGAAAATGAAATAACTCTTTTTCCGACAATGTTTTTTTTATAGTATTCTGCCGCAATGACGGTTACTGTCGTCTTTATCCTGAAAAACGAAATGTTATATGGGTTAATATCACTAAAACGAAATGTTATATGGGTTAATATTGCTAACACGAAATGTTATATGGGTTTATATCGCTAAAACGAAATGTTATATGGGTTAATATCGCTAAGACGAAATGTTATATGGATTGATATCGCTAACACGAAATGTTATATGGGTTAATATCGCTAACACGAAATGTTATATGGATTAATATCGCTAAAACGAAATGTTGTATGGGTTAATATCGCTAACACGAACTGTTATATGGGTTAATATCGCTAACACGAAATGTTGTATGGGTTAATATCGCTAACACAAAATGTTATATGGGATAATATCGCTAACACAAAATGTTATATGGGTTAATATGATAATATCGCTAACACGAAATGTTATCTGGGTTAATATCGCTAAAACGAAATGTTATCTGGGTTAATATCGCTAAGACGAAATGTTATATGGGTTAATATCGCTAACACAAAATGTTGTATGGGTTAATATCGCTAACACGAACTGTTGTATGGGTTCATATCGCTAAAACGAACTGTTGTATGGGTTTATATCGCTAAGACGAAATGTTGTATGGGTTAATATCGCTAATACGAAATGTTATATGGGTTAATATCGCTAACACGAAATGTTGTATGGGTTAATATCGCTAACACAAAATGTTATATGGGTTAATATCGCTAAAACGAAATGTTATATGGCTTAATATCGCTAACACGAAATGTTATCTGGGTTAATATCGCTAGGACGAAATGTTATATGGGTTAATATCGCTAAGACGAAATGTTGTATGGGTTAATATCGCTAAAACGAAATATCGCTAAGACGAAATGTTATATGGGTTAATATCGCTAACACAAAATGTTGTATGGGTTAATATCGCTAAAACGAAATGTTATATGGGTTGATATCGCTAAAAAGAAATGTTATACAAAATGTTATATGGGTTAATATCGCTAAAACGAAATGTTATACAAAATGTTGTATGGGTTAATATTGCTAAAATGAAATGTTATATGGGTTTGATCGCGGAAAAGAAATGTTATATAGTTAATGTTGCTGAAATGAAATGTTATATCGTCAATATCACTAAAACGAAATGTTATATGGGTTGATATGGATTAATATTGCCAAAACGATATGTTTACGAGAAAAACAACATTATGGACTCTGCGTAATGTATCGACCTAGATCAGCCTCCGAAGTCCGCACAGGCTAATCTGGGCCGACATATTCCATCTAAGGGGTATAGAGGTATAGAATAATGTTTCCACAGGAGGCGAAAATTGTCTGTCCGTGTTAGCCTGCGCGGTATGCTTAGGCTGATCCGTGGTGATGCTTTACGCAGAATCCATAATGTTGGTTTTCTGGCGGAACGGCTCATAATTTATCAAAGTATACTCTATCCACGGTACCGCATCATTTTTTCAAATAAAAACTAGGAGGAACAATATAATAACAATTAATAGCTTTCTATTATCATAAATATAATTATTTTCATTGATACAGTTTGAGCAGTTAGATCATTGTTAGCAATAATCTGTATTATCATCTCATCATTGTACATACAATATAACAATTATAACATAAATATACAATATACCATATAAGTACAAGTACAATGCTTCTCCGAAATGGAGTTATACTAGATGGGGAAATTGTATTACATGAAAACGGTGCAAAGAAATGTGCCATGATTATACAAGAAAAATGAACTGTACCGGTCAGGGAGAAATGGTGGAGAGGATGCGACAACCACTGTAAATTGTACCGGTCAGGGAGAAATGGTGGAGAGGATGCGACAACCACTGTAAATTCTCAACGAGTTATCAAAAAGTAGCGCATCTACAGCAAGCAACTTTTGTAAATAGTATTGCTAAATCCGGTTTTCCCTATTTTACAAACAATATTTACAATTGTTTTCAATACTTACATTACGTTTTCCATATATTATCTCATAGTAATTTGCTTTCGAATTGTCGCACGTGGGAAAGGGTTTAAAAACAAGAAAAAATGAGTAATTACCCAGGAGTAAAACAAAGAGTGGTGAGATAAACGGGGCTTGTTAACATTATACTCACACTATATATCAATTACCGGTTATCTCGAACAACATTACGGCTACGTCCTATCCTTGTTATTAAAGGTCCTGACATAGTAAACTGATACTGTGATAGAACATAGATATAAAAATGAATGAGACGCCTGCGCCTCCGCAGCAGACGACGTTTGAAAAACATTGTGGCAAAAGGAGGAATTGCTCATGATGAAAAATCAATTTCTCCTTTTGCCACAATGTGTTCCACTCTAATTCAGCACCTGGTAACATACATAGGTTAACTTAAGAACCTGATAACATAAGGAGATTAAATTCGGCACCTGGTAACATATATAGGTAAATTCGGCACCTGATAACATATAGAGGTTAAATCCGGCACCTGATAACATATAGACGTTAACTCCGGCACCTGATAACATATAGAGGTAAAAGTCGGCGCCTGGTAACATATAGCGTTAAATCCGGCACCTGATAACATATAGAGGTTTAATCCGGTCCCTGATAACATATAGAGGTTAAATTATGCACCTGGTAGAGGCTAAATTCGGCACATGCTAACATATAGAGGTTTAATTAAAAATTCGGCTCCTGGCAACATATAGAGGTTAAATTCGGCACCTGATAACATATAGAGGTAAATTCGGCTCCTGATAACATATAGAGCGGCACCTGATAACATATAGAGTTAAATTCGGCACCTGATAACATATAGAGGTAAAATTCGGCACCTGATAGCATATATAGTTAAATTCGGCACCTGGTAACATATAGAGGTAAAATTCGGCACCTGGTAACATATAGAGT
>JAUELF010065269.1:0-16479 GCA_031471495.1 Clinocardium nuttallii
TGTGTATGAGACAGTCTATTCACAAAGTCTAAAGCGAATGTAAAATAAATTTTGTTTTGGCCCCAGATGACGTCACACCCGGTTTAATCTATTTGTTCAATATTCAAAAATCTGATTTCAAGCGGGTAAACTTTCCTTGTTATTTTGACTTTTACATGCATACAAAAAAATTAAAAAAGTATATATTTCATTTAACTTGGTTATATGTATATTTTAATCGCAACTTTGAAGAGGAACAAATCAGTGAAAACTGAAATTTAAGAGCAAAATATTAATTACTTTTGAAACATGATATGTTTTCAGTTATTTATCGTCAATTGAACCGTATAGACCCCTTGAGAGTCTCACGTAATCTTCAGTCATGTAACGTATTCTGGGTCTTGTTCCATTGCTTAGTGTTTTCTCATATTGATCGACGTTTATCTTTTTTAAAGATATTTCTTGTTAAAAACAATTCAGATTCTGATGAGCCAGCTTGTAACGAGCTGTCGCACCTGAAATCAGCATTACGTTGTATATTAGATATCAGAATATTCCAAAACATGTATTACATGATAAATAGGGTCTCCCGTTTTTTAATATGAAAGAGTACTTTAGGGAACTCAGCGCTGACAGCGTTGAAAGGTAAAGCACCGATATGCATGTTAAAAATGAATATCAATTACCTAGAAACTACGATTTTGAAAAGCCTTAACCCTTTCCCACATGCATCCAATCAACCTTAAATGACGTTAAAAGCTTCTATTGACATATATAGTTAATCTCTATAAATTGAAGTATACTTCTATTGAAAAGCGTTAAAACATTGTGACAAACAGAGAAATAACTCATCACGAGTAATTTCTCCTCTTGTCACAATTTGTTCACCAAGTGCATACGTGCCAAAATGCGTCTGTATGTGGGAAATGTTTAAAAGCATTTCTGCCAAACGAAATCAATATTAACTACATATTTAAGCCGCAGTTCGCCATGCCTGATACCAATTCAAGCACGCAAGCACTTAGCCAAAACACATACATTTGGATGTATACATTGTTGTCTTACAGCATCGCATGTCATGTTTCATTAATAACGACTGTCAAACCTCCAAGATATTTCCCCTGGGGAAAGCATTTCTCCCGAACTTTATATTCTGACGCATGTGATCATTTTTCACCGACGTGCTGGAACATTCAGAATTCTCATACGGGTAATTTCATCCTTTGATAATTCGACACAACTAGATAATCTACTGCTTTAAAAGCACTGGTATCGACAATTTGCAGCTATAAGTTTAGTTTATATTTTAAAGGTGCTGAAATCCAGAACAAAATATATTATAGCCAACGTTTTATTAACGTTAAAAGTTGCCTTGAAATACTAGAATTATAATTCTGTGATTATTAGATTAATAAATTCAATTTCCAGTACCATAAACATCGAAATATTGATCGGTTAAGCTTCATTTTTACATCGTAGACATACCAAGTAAGCAAATTGTTGTACATTTTCATGACTTTCAATTGACTGTTCAACAATTATTGCCAAAACAGTTTAGAAATACTTATTACTTATGTTGTTGTCACCATTAGCAATATTTGCAGAAGTTCTAACATTTCAAATTTTTGATCATCATCAAGAGTTCAGCACATTTAAAAAAAAAGTCGATTAAATCATGTGTGTCTCTTTTTAATACGATTTTAACAAACGTAACATTTCTTTTCCCGTTGGGAACTATTTATCATAATAAACTTTTAAAACAGCACATATTGAATAATATCTCCTTCCAGTTTAAGCCATGCATTAAAACACATTTGAAACGTCACTTGTTGCAATATGTTTCTAGCTACATACCCTTATGGGAGACTCTAAAGCGGTGGGCATTTTTGAATACTTATTCGATAAACTAGAAAGTGTTCATAAGGAGCAAGTCAAGCGTTTCCACGTTCTAAACGTTTTTTCGGACATAGCTGTTTAACCTCAGTTTTGACCTGTATGTTTAACAAATAATCTAGAGTGTAGACCAATCAAATATTGTATTTAATGGATAATGTCGAAGAAATAAAGGAAATAAACGTTTTGATTGGTTCGTAGTTAAGTTGGCGATCTTACGAGAGGCACTAATAAGATGAAGTTTTAAAATGAAATGTTCTGCATACTAACATTCATTTGTTTTCATTAAGAAATAATTTTCAGTGGAAAAAATCAGTGAAAACGTATGAAATATAATATTTAAGAGCAAAATACTAATTATTTTTGAAACATTATAAGTTTTAAGTTATTTATCGTCAATTGAAACATATATACCTCTTGGGAGCCTCGCGTAATCTCAAGTCATGTGACGCATTCTCAGCCTTGATAATCTTTTAATAGAAACTGAAGCTGGATGGAGATGGCTTGATACTGGGATAAGGATATAAACAAGTTGATAACATCGTTTCCGTTTACTATTTAATCATGTCTGAGAGTATACATACTTTTGGCCGACACGTGGTACTAAAAACAAAATTTGATAACAAAAAACGAGCAAGCTACACTCGATAACCGATTATATATATTTTTAAAAAAATGTTCCAACTGGTTCAAGAATATAATGCATTACCCGCCTATACTGTTAGCCGCCTCTATTTTGGGATCTAAATGCCCTTTAAATGAGCGCTTCGTTTATACTATTACCACATACACAATAGCTGCGTCTTTTGGGGGTCTAAATACCTTTAAATAAGCGCTTCGTTTATACTATTGCTATATACATGTAGGCTGCGTCTATTCGTGGTTTTTATGACTCTGAAATAAGCGCTTAGTTCATACTATAACCACATACGTGTTAACTGCGTCTATTTATGGTATTAATGCCTCTTAAATAAGCGTTTCGACTATTATATTGCCACATACATGTTATCCGCCTCTAATTGGGGGTCTTAATGCCCTTTAAATGAGCGCTTCGTTTATACTATTACCGCATACATGTTAGCTGCGTCTGTTTTGGGTTTATACTATTGCCTTAGTTTTTGCTTTTTCTGCTTACATGTTGACTGCGTCTATTTGTGGTATTAATGACCCTGAAATAAGCGCTTCGTTTATACTATTACCACATACATGTTAGCCGAGTCTTTTAATAAGCGGTCCATTTATTATATTGTCATATACATGTTAGCTGTGTATATGTATGGTCTTTATGACTCTGAAATAAGCGCTTAGTTTTTACTATTACCACATACGTGTTAGCTGCGTCTATTATGCATATATGCCACATAATTTAAAGGCAGACAGTGAAGACAAAGACTCGCCTGGATATTTACTGTACCCAGACCCGTTAAGGCTTCAACTCGCTAGAAGCGGCTCATGTATTTCCATCACACATACGTGTTATTTGATAAAAGAACTCTCAAATCGGATGAATGTATGAATGCCTTGACGATATACGACTTCGCCATGCTCGGGTCAAAAAAGTCTGTATAAGGACGTTATGATTTTCGTAAGACGTTTTAGAAAACGCTTTAATTTTGAGAAAAAGGCTGAAGAATATTGCAACATGTGCTACTCTTTCCCCACTCGTAGGCTCATTTTGACGCTTCTGCAGCGGACCAATATTGAAAACAGCGTCATAAAAGGGAAAAATGCTCATAATTAGCAATTTCTTTATTTGCCAAAATGTTCTTAACTATAAACAGTAATTATACTAACATTTATAGAGATTTTGAATTGTTTAACGTATATAATTTCTAAATCGTCTGCTGCAGGCTGAAAATTAAAAAATATTTAAGTTAAAGAATAAAAAAGAAATAAGAACATCCATAATTCTGGCAGGGCATTTAACACATCGTTTACAGTGCGATCCATGAAGAACCAGTGAAACAATGTAGTTAGAGTATAAGCCTTCCAGACAGCATTCTCAACCAATGTTTGAAAGAAAGATAGAATTTTAATCCAACTTTTTAAAAAAGCATTTTAGAATAAAGAAAATTGCTTAATACGACCAATGTTTCCCTTGTATAACAATTTTTCCAAATCTTCATCAAAATAATATTTCCAAATATACATATGCTACATTTTTCCCATATGATGTGTAATCAGTCAACTAGAACATATCATATCAAATAAACGGTAAACTAAAGAACATCAATATATGAGCCGTCTCGCGAGAAAACTAACAGTATGGCATCTGCGTAATGCATCGACCAGATCAGGCTGCGCGGTCTGATCCGGGCCGACACATTCCATCTCAGAGGGATAGAGGTATAGATGATATATATATATATATGTGGTATAAATGATTCATGAAGAAAATTAGAATGCGCGGCAAGCTGATGCTGATCAGGGTCGACACTTTACACAGAGCCCATAATGTTGAGTTTTCTCGTGGGACGGCTCATCTATGTGTGTGAGATGGCATGTGTTTGGGTGCCAGAATGAACATCTACACACGTAGAAACCGACTCCTGTCGGTAGATTGGCCCAATATATCAAGTCTTGTTCTTCCCTTAATCAGTTGTTATGGGAAAACTCTCCACAAGAATCGATGATCTTTTGAAACAGGCCTGCCTTCTCTAAAAGCAAATTAATATTTTATATTGGGAATAGCACTAACGTTTATACTATTTTGCCGATGCAAATTCGTACTGCTCATTTGCTTCCTTTGTGATCTTTAGGGACATAATGTTGATTTCTTGATGGGATTTTTTCCCCGAAAGCATACAATACAAAATAAACAATATCTCTCACTTTAGCCTTCTCTTTTTTCCTGCTCCGTCTTATCTCCGTTCTCTTTCGTTTATCCTCTGGCACGATATTTGGTCGTTTATATCGGTTGGAAAATACGCAAAATTACCATTGTGTATTACAAACGTGCCAGTCTGCATTAAGTACTGGTTAAGTAACATTCGCACAAATAGCGAACTTCTTGAATCTGCACGACGTGCTTTGGATAAAGATACATAAAGGATGTTTCACCTAAGTATTGATTCTTGACGTTGGCAATGACGAAGATGTTAATGTGGACCCAAAGATAAAAAGATGTTTTCACCACGCAAAATTGGCAAAGGAAAAACAAAGGTAACCCAAAATGTAATAAATGAGCCGTCGCGCGAGAACACCAATATTGTGGTCTCTGCGTAAAGTATCGATCCGGATCAGCCTTGCAAGCTAACCCGGACGGACACTTTTCGCCTCTAGCGGATTTTCTGTTTCAGTAATCATTTCTCTATACCTCTTTCCCTCGGAGACGGAATGCGTCGGCCCGGATCAGTCTGCGCAGGCTAATCTGGTCGATACATTACGCAGATGCCGTAATGTTTGTTTTCTCGCGGGACGGCTCAAATAATATTTGAAGTATTTGTAAAAACCGAATTATACCTCAATGTTGACGCAGAGGATAAAATATATTTTCACCACGAAAAATGGAAAAGTGATGCAAAGGAAACACAAAATGCATTACATTACATTTTAAATATTTATTAAAAGTCGAATTTATTTTCAAAACAGGTTTTCCTATGTGTTAAGAAATACACCACCATCGAAATTACAGCTTCTATTAAATTTATAAAAAACCTTAAAATCTATACATTTGAGGACTTCTCCAGTGCATTATGTATTAAGGTTGTATCTGTTTATGTCGAATATAAGCCTGTGCTTCACTGGAGACTGATTAAGATATTTTGCCGCCCGCCATCTAGTGGCAATAAAACATCTGTTAGATTCAGGAGAGCGCAATTTGATGGTTAATGTCGTAGAATTAAAAAAGAAAGAAAAAGAATGTGACGTAGTGACTTAAATCACTCATTACCTACATATGGGATGACTCATTTCGAGACTAACATGAATCGTTACCGCTGACTCATCAGTTTGTCAAATACACTTTAAGTCGATTTGACCTCATCACGATGAAACAAAACGATGAGGCACTTTGCTAAATTAAGCCAAACTCGACTGTTTGAAAAAGCAGTTATCGGAAATATATTTTACTCGATCAATCTATTTAATGTCGTAATGTTAGGCAGAGTCTACTCCAATTGAATATTACTCATCCGGCCGTTTCGGATTTATTCCTTGCCAATGATGTACTATTTTGTAACGCATCATATCTCCGGAACCGAATTCCCATAGTTTGGGTCTGATAATGCACGACACGTAATGTGTAAATTAAGTTGATAAACTAAGACGATGTATTTGGCCCAGTATTCAACAATTAATCTAAATGTTATTCCAATAATAAATGCAATAGATCAATACCATATGGTTCAGCCAACGGATCTTGTTTAATTTTGAATCATTTATAAACATTACATTGATAATGGTTTGTGAATATGGGCTCCCAAGTCACAAAACTCGCAAAAACTTGACTTTAAAAATTGAAGTAATGGCTGCCCGCGTTTGTGATACGGGTTGCGGGGTTAGCATAACGTCTGACTGGCTAAATCAGGATAAATGAACCAATATTACTGGTAACTTACCCAGGAAACGCCGTGATACAACTGAACTAACGTTTACAGCGGCTTAAAACACCAAACATCAATCACACAGAACTTTTAGAATGACATATAACTCTCGTCTAATGGGCAATAACAGTGGATTTCGTATAGTCATAAGTACCATAAAATGAAACACAATACCAAATGCCAGATATCCCTAATACTCTTTTATTGACACGTATTACAGTAATTTCTTTCTGGGAGTATTACAAACTATCGCTTTACGACATTGTACATTTATGCCACTGTAGAGACACACAGTTCATGTTCTTTGTTTATGACTAGCTGTTTTATTATTTCTCCGAGAGAGACTGATACTTGTTAAGTTACACAACAGAAGCATTCTTCATAAAAGTAAACAGCAGGGGAAAATAAATATTTTGATCTTACTTTTACCACAAATAGCGAACACAATCAACAACAGATCGATGTATATTATCGACAGGACGTTGTAAAATGTCAACATAGTTTAACTATCATTTATGATTCCTGGTTTGGCATTGGCAGGGTGCCATGTAGGGTTTTCCCCCTATCTATTTGTCTATCTTTCTGTCTTTATGTACATCATATGTTGACGTTGTATCTTGGAAAACGACAGATGAGTCGTTCTACGAGAAACCCAAAAGTGTGGACTCTGCGTAAAGTATCGACCCGGATCAGCATAAGCATGTCGCGCAGGCTAAGCCGAGCCGACACATTCCTTCTCGGGAGAATAAAGGTATAGAGTAATGATTCCTGAAACAGAAAAAACACGGATGGCGAAAAGTGTCTGTCCGGGTTAGCCTGCGCGGCATGCTTTTGGCTGGTCCGGATCGATACTTTACGCAGAGTCCACACTGTTGTTGTGTCGAGGAACGGCTCACATGTCTTACTTATATCATACGGTCATACGATGTGTCAGGGATATGTTATATTACCATTTACCACATATATCAAACATGCAGCTAACGACAGGCACACTATAAAGAATATCTGAAAATGAAAGAACAATCGCCGAATGGAGTTCAATACATCGTGAAAAAAAAGAGAAATTGGTCATTATGCGCGCCTGCTTTGGATTCGTCAACCTGCGTCTGCGGGGGTGACGGGCAAAGTGTATGGTGTTCTCTGCACCACGGAAATCCTACTGAAACAAAACAATCCGGTACGAATTACATCTTTACTGTACCGCCAAATCGATGTAGATGTAAAGCGTTCGCCTCGTTTGCAAGATGCCGCGGGTTCGATCCCCGACCGGGTCATACCAAAGACTAGAAAAATGTTAGCAATGGCTTTCCCTACTTGGCGCTCAGGATTGTTGGGTTAGAATCACGACTGACCTGTGCTAGCGAGAAACATTATGGTCTCTGCGTAAAATGTCGACCCTGATCCGCCTTTAGAAGCATGTCGCTCAGGCAAACCCGGACAGACACCTTTCATCTACTGTGGAGTTTCCTGTTTCAGGAATTATTACTCTACACCTCTATTCCCCTGAGGCGGAATGTGTCGTCCCGGCTTTTTCTGCGCGGACAGTGCAGACTGATCTGGTCGATATATTACGCAGATGCAATACTATTGGTTTTCTCACAGGACGACTCAATTCGTGTCGTGTATATATATTGAGTAATGTCTCCTTTGCCGAAAAGTCAGAAATGTCAGGCCTTTGAGACGTAAAATCCACCGCATTAAGGCTGTCAGAAAGCACTTTCCGTGAAACATGAATCGAGACATGTGCTAATTAAAGAAGGTTCCTTAGAAAGTCCGGAATCGTATCGATTATATCCAGGTTCATTATCGAAGTTTTAACATGGCATTTATGTTCAACGGTAATTCCAAGGATTGCCATGTTTTTTGCTGAGGTATGATAATGTGATTAAATGAATTCAACTAAAGTAATTTTAGAAATTAAATCGACAATTTGTTTCCTGGAATTTAGAAAATGGCTTAATGTTAAAGGAATGGCAATCAAACGTTAGATTTGGCAGTTTGATTTCCCTGTCTGCCAGTTTTGTTTTAACTTCGGTTTATTGGATACATATTGTCTGGTGTGTAAACAAGCTCTTGTGTTCTGGTAATTTACGCATTATGAATATTGCTGTTTTTTGTCCTACTTTAAAGTTTCCTAACAAACCATTTAGATTAGAACCGTCTCGCGAGAAAACCAACATTATGGAATCTGCGTAAAGTGTCGACCCGGATCAGCTTAAGCATGCCGCGCAGGCTTACCCGGATATACAATGTTCGCCCCTTGTGGATTTTCTGCTTCAGGAATCATTACTCTATACCTTTATCCCCTTAAGGCGGAATGTGTCGGCCCAGACCAGTCTGCACGGACAGCACAGGCTGATCTGGTTGATACATTACGCAGATGTCACAGTGTTGGTTTTCTCGCGAGACGGCTTATTTATACATTTGTGTAGTTGTGTTCCTATACGAGTATATTCTGGTACACGGCTTACTATGAACAATACTGGCGACTAAAGTTGTCACCTCCGCTTCTATTGTACTATCGTATACACAGTAAATAAGTAAATATACAGCGGACCAAATCGTCAAATTGATTCTTGGAAATGAAGCAAACTACTCTCGGAGTTTGAAATGTGAAACCGGTTTGGTCCACAACAACATTGTTATCTCTATTGCCATTTACTTGCCACACGATGTATAATGAGCGTCGGTATTATTGGTGTATGCCTGACCCGATGTTAAATGAGACTGTAAACAAACAGTATGATACCTAACAGCAGCGGTCCAGATAAGGAGGGATATTTAGCTCCTTTTCCCATAATTTCTCTCTAAATATTAAAGCAATTATGTGTTGTGTGTACTCAAAATAATCGTCTCACTGAGACGATTATTTCGAGTACCCACAACATAGGGTTAGGGTTAGATGATCGAATAAGCATTTTAGAACGTGGAAAAACGCGCCTTATCTAGAGCTCTGTCTTACAGCTGCATCTTTTATAGATATCAAAATAACAAACAAAAGAAAAACAGTTGCCTACAATGTTCATGATTCATTTGAAAGTCGATTAACGAAACGATAGTTGAGGGCGTGGACTATTATGATCAATGTATTAAACTATTATAAACTGTGCACACATATATAATGAGCCGCCTCGCGAGAAAACCAACATTATGGCATCTGCGTAATGTATAGACCAGATCAGCCTGCGCTGTCCGCGCATACTGATCCGGGCCGACACAATCAGTCTCCGAGGAATAGAGGTTTGGAGAAATGATTCCTGAAACAGAAATCCATAGAAGATGAAACGTGTCTGTCCGGGTAAGCATGTGCGACATGCTTAGTCTGACCAGAGTCGACACTTCACGCAGAGTCCGTAATGTTGGTTTTCTCGCAAGACGGCTCATATATATGCTAATTGTCGATATAATAAACTAATCGTTTTAGTCTATTTGGTGAATGCCTCCTTTTTAAAAATTGAAAACACATAATTTCCTTGTCGCAACCGTTTTCCTTGATTGGTAGGATAATAACCGGCTTATAATAAATAACTGATGCAAATATAATAAGATTTGGAAATGTTGGTGAACACGTATCATACATAGTTGAGCACATATAACATTGGAGAAATGCTCGTTTTAGGTGCGTTTCCTTTTCCAACAATGTTTTTAAAATATTGTCTGTTACATAGTTTAATAATACGCCGTCGATAGCAAAATAAAAGAAATGCGCTTGAAGGAAAATGTAAGCATCCAATCTTTTCCAATTTATAGTCGTAAAAATGACGAGAACATTAATAGATGCCAGATATTCCAATTATCTTGCGATTGACTCGTAATTCAGTCATTTATTTCTGGGGATAAAGAAGGAACAAAGTTGACGTCATTGCTCATTTATTTCATTATGTTTTATTACACAGAGCCTAATCGTTCGTTATGACAGCCGTCTATAATTGGTTCATTACAGACTGGTTCAATATTCCCAATACGCAATCTGTAGAGTTTCTTCTCCTGTACACAAACATATGTTCAATTATGGAAATAATGCAATTTGATGGAGTAATGTAGATCGGTGTTTGTGAGAGTTATCATGGTATATACAATTTTGTTATATCACACAACACAATTCATCTTCGAAAATATACTACCACATTGTATTATCTTCGCATGATTTGGTCGGCTACATCTAATGACCCTGTCACATTATTGCGTATGAGAGAAACGTAGAAGTTGCGTATGAAAATTCATTAATTAATTTTCATACGCACAAGAAGCCCTTGAAAATACAAATTTGTTTGTATACTTACGATATTGAACCTGAATTGAATTGCGCATGTCCAGCGTAACGCTCTCACGTGACAATGTGCCCATATAAATCCACAAAAAACTGTAAAAGATCTAGAAATGGGATCCTCTATATACACTTTATCAATACGCTGGAAGTATGCATGGGGTACGCTTGCCATTCCCAATCATACACTAGTTGTACGTTATTTATACGTTACTCAATCGTCAGGCGTGCGCCAATATGTATATATACGTTGCAGATACGTAAGGCATACGTTAGAAATACATTACTCATGCGAGCGTATGTAAGCGTACTCGACCTATGAATAACGTATCTCTAGCGTAGCTCGAGCGTTTTTTCAGCGTATGCCTTTCCCCTTAAAACCTTACGTCCTAATACGCACACAATTTTTAAGCACGCTTAAAAATAAAAATCTGCCTCGCCGTCTGCCATGCAAGCGTATGCAAGCGTATGCGAACGTACTTGAAACGTATAAAACCTAAATGCCTAACGTACCACTAGCGTACGTCAGCGTATGTATGATATTGTGCATACGCTAACATACGCTAGTGCGATACGCAATAGTGTGACAGCGCCATAATACGCACACAATTTGTATAAATATCTGCCTAGATGTATGCCAACGTATACAAGCGTATGCGATCGTGCTTGAAACGTATAAAGCCTATGCCTAACGTACCACTAGCGTAGTCAGCGTATGCGTGATATTTTGCATACGCTGGCATACGCTAGTACGATACGCAATAGTGTGACAGCGCCATAATCTAAGTCTTGAATTTCCTACCCATTACTTAAGTAACGATATTATGTTATGAGTTACTATAATGCACCAGGTACAATGAAACATTTGACTCGAGTTTGTAATAAATGATAGGAAATAAATAGTTATTTCCGTGATTACCATCAGAGAGGTGATAACCTAAAACCGAGACCAGCATCCTGGATTTGTTAGCAATTCCTTAAACCGTGACCACAATCCTAAAGGTTCTTGTTACATCAATGTTAATGATTTGCTTTCGATTATGCCGCAGCCACATTTGCTCTACGGCTTGGATACGGCGGCGTACGCCCTCGATATCGAGAGATACTTGCAGCGGCCGCAAAGGATCTGCGGTGGCCTCAGGGTCACCCTAGGACGTATCCCTATAGTTAACATGCCGTAGGGGTCTCCGTATGATGATTACGTGGAGTAATAACATTGTTTTCATTTCTAGGTTCGCCTTGTGTTTGCCGTGCGGCTGCCCTAGGGTCTTATTCATTATGCCTCAGTAAAATTTTCCGCGGCGGTCGTGGGGTCTAAAATATCGACATCGAGTAGCACTTATTAGGGCCACCGCAGCATTCCCACGGTCACATACTGTAGCAGTCACGTATGTAAAAGTAGCCGCACGGCGTATTTAGGATGTGTGTGGAAGACAGAAAACCTGCGGATGTCGTACGGTCCTTATGATGTCGTCTAAGGGCGTCCCTGCGGCGGCCGTAATTCTTTGACAAATACCAAGGCAGACGCAAGTTAGCCACAAGGCGACGCCGCAATTGTTCAGGGGTCCGCAAAAGTTAATTGTAATTTATTAGACCCTAGGCCAGCCGCACGGCAAACTCAATGCTATAGTACGCCTGACGTATGGTCGCCGTGGAACCGCTCCACGGCATGGATAAGGCGTGTATAATTGCTACGGCACATAACAATTTAAAAGTTATAAATCCACGCTTAAATCCCACGGCGACAACTACGCCCTGTAAATGATAGGCTACGCCATAGGGTGACCCTGCGGCCGTCGCAAGTATCCCTCGATGTTGGAGGCCTACGGCCGCCGTATCCTAGCTGTAGAGCTAATGTGACTGAGGCATTACTGTTTACTTTGGCCGACCCCCGAAATAGTTCACGGGCGCCATAGGGCAACCTTAAAACGGCCCTTTTGCAGCCTTAATGTTGGCCTACGTTGCGCGTACGGTGACGCTGCGGTATGTGACACACTCTGTGGACAACGCAAGGCCCACGCACGGCTCCCGTACGCTCGCCGCACGCCATCCGTACGGCCTAATGACAGTCTGCGCCGTACGTGGAGCATTTATATACCAGTTGTGTTCATATGTATATAATCAATAATATCTGAGGCGACCGTGTTTCATCACGTCAAAGGCCGTACGGCAGCCACAGGTTTTCTGTCTCCACAAATTAAAAATACGCTGTGTGGCTACCCTAACATAAGTTCTGTGGGAACGGCGGCCCTAGAATTGTTATTGGCCGTATACATTTTAGACCCCATGGCCGCCGCGGCTAATGTAATAACTGAAAAGTGACCACAATTAGAATAGACGATGGTGAAGCCGGATCCCTTGGATCTTTCTCACAAATGTTTCTCTTTTTTTCAGTCTAACAATTCTTGACAACTAAATGTTGCTCTAAGTCGCATATATCAAGTTAAAAGAGACAATATTCCAAGAAACGCAGACTGACAATGAATATTTTATGGACAACTTTGACTCGCTGTACTACATGAGTCCTTTGAGATGAGTTTTGGGATTAAATCGGATTAGACGTACGTGCACGTTTGCATTATAAAAAATCGTTATCCGAAATATCCACAAAAATAATAAAGTAAATAGTTCATCGTTGATTCGCAGTGGGCCATTGGGACCTGATTATACACGAAACGGTCGGACAAATCATTTTAATAGTTAACCAATGATGTGGCAACCTCGTTATCTAAATACCACGTTTACTGCAGTCATTTTAAAATATACAAAGCACTTGACAACTTTGAAAGCTTCTAGTTGAAGATATTGACAATCTCCATAAGTGAAAATTCAGTTATTGAATAGAGTATAAATAATAATAAATTGTAGCAAATGAATAAGGTTTTCATTTTGACACAATTATCTTTTGAGTCTTTGGCTGCAGGGTTTAGGTTGAAAATACGCATACACAGAGACAACTATATATTTATTGCCAAATCTCGATTTATTACATATTATTTGAGTCACAAACCCTACAAATGACTGTGAAAATATTTAGACTAAATATGAAAAGCAAGAATTATTGACAGGCAAAGGAACGAACACAATTGACACTGACAATGACAATAATGTTATCCGTAATGTAGACAGAATAGATTCAAAGTTATGAATGAAATATACAAAGATGTTATGTGATTATACATAGATTAATACATGTTTCAACTTAGTACCCTTTTGTCTAAAATTACTCTATGATTTTAAAAGCCTCTACTAAATATTTCACCAGAGAATTGACATGTGTACATACACTCATAATGTCGTAAAACATTTGTGTAGTCGGATTTGCATGTTTCCATCTTCCTTGAATGTAGAGTGTTTGAAGTTCATGATATATTAGATAGACTAAAAGGAAGTGAAATTCATCTTCAACAATATAATAAGTTCTTTTAAGACACAACTCACATAATCTTAAGTTGTAATCTATAGCCTGATGTCATATCAAATGACAACTAGTATTCTAAGTTCAAAAGTGACTTATAATATTTTGCCTTGGGGGAATCTCTGATTTTATGCTGTACATTTTGTATACGTATCAATAAGACGCTAATGAAAAGATATCAAAAAGTGATCAGAATTTCCGACTCCATTATCTATTCAAGTAAATCCAAAGCTATTTTCATATAGCAGTTGTTTGACTTTTGACTCTCATGTTTTCCTTCAGTTTTCACCTAATTTTCTAAGCATAAGACAGCACTTTTTTTGGAAAAATGATGTTTTTCATTTCCGTAAATAGACCATGGTAACCCTGAATTGGTCACCATAGCATTGTCCTGGTTCAAAATTATATCCCGATTTTATGAAGACGAATGTTTCAACTTGATCTATGTTTGATGGATGAATATTTTGTCAATGTCAAATTACGCTAAATACATCCGCTGACTTGGTGATCTACTACCTGGTGAGTACGGTAGTCCCTAAATAAACCTTTGTTTGTGTAGAAATAAGTGTATACCATCACCAGTATGTATTGAATATATGACATTGAGTTTAAATGCATTGTGAATATGTATAGGATGCACTGGGAATGATTGATTTTATCACTTTTAGTATTTTGACATTGTTTGAAAGTGAAAGTAGAGAATGCTAAACACCGGTTTGTCCGGGCCCGAATTTGTCCAAACTGACGGTGAGTTCTTTCTTGCATTATGCATGACCCCCCTCCCCATACTTTCTTAGGATAGTGTTCTACATAAGAAACGGTGAGAACGTGTGACAATAGAGGACTGAAACTGTTCTATTTACATGGAAACAAAGAAGGAATTTATTTGGTGTATTGTAACTTTAAATTTGTTTATTGCAGGCTGTAAAACGTTTACGGAAGTTAGAGTGTAAATGTCACGGGATAAGCGGATCATGCGCAATGAGGACATGTTGGAGAGCCATGCGGGACTTCCGGCGGGTGGGGAACTTTTTGAAGAAACGTTACAGAGGCGCTATACAAGTCACGATGAGCCAGGACTCCGGTAAAACGGATCTCATCGTCACCAGTAAACACCATAAAAAACCCACCAAGCTAGATCTGATTTATTTCGACGAATCACCCGATTACTGTGTGAAAGATTTAAGTTTAGGTAACGTATAAAGGTCCTTTACGTTTGTGATACATGGATTTGTAGTGTTATGGCCATTTTCAACAATATTTCAGTACTAATACGGTTGCTATAAATTAAATCGATAATGGTTGCATTTTCAAAATAATGATCTTCAACATGCATCAAAAGCTCCAGTGTATACGATACGATGAATGAGTCCAAACCCCCATTTAGTGATGCCATATCGGGGAATGCAACAATACTTTTATTGGCATGACACGTCTACTTCTCAGTTAAACACAAAATACCTCCTGTTAAATTTCTACAACATTGTCAAAATTTATGTCGTTTACATAATTCAGAACTACGATAAGCCACTCGACGTTTCATGCATTTTAATTACGTTGTCAAATAAAACATGCCAACAGAAATTTGAGAACCTTTGAAACATTCCAACTATTTTCCCGAAGTAAAGGCTGCGAGTGTGAGATCTAAACTACAGTATCAATGTCGTATAATGCTATGCTATTCTGGACTTGACTCATTCGACTACTGGAACGATACTGTCAAGCATATGCCACCAATAAAAAGTCAGGCAAATATATCTTACTATTCATAGAAGCGTTTATCTACTCTTCCAAATGCAAGGTTGGGCACGTCTTTTTTTAAAATTCCTAAAATATTTCTGCACTCTGCATTATTGACACGATCTAACATTTCTGCACCCTGTACTATTGACACGATCTAACATTTCTGCAACCTGTATTATTGACACGATCAAACATTTCTGCATCCTGCATTATTGACACGATAAAACATTTCTGCATCCTGCATTATTGACACGATATAACATTTCTGCACCCTGTATTATTGACACGATAAAACATTTCTGTACCCTGCATTATTGACACGATCTAACATTTCTGCACCCTGCATTATTGACACGATAAAACATTTCTGCAGCCTGCATTATTGACACGATATAACATTTCTGCACCCTGTATTATTGACACAATATAACATTTCTGCACCCTGTATTATTGACACGATCTAACATTTCTGCACCCTGCATTATTGACACGATTACCCTTTTCTGTACCCTGCATTATTGACACGATCTAACATTTCTGCACCCTGCATTATTGACACGATATGACATTTCTGCACCCTGCATTATTGACACGATAAAACATTTCTGCGCCCTGTATTATTGACACGATATAAC